>BJCO01743551.1:0-10632 GCA_018326465.1 Flaveria floridana | reverse complement strand
TTCCGTAGGAGTCTTCACTTCATGGTCCTTGATCATCCGCAGGAATATTCACTTGGTCATTTGGTCTTGTAAGAAACATATCTACGGATTAACAATAATGTCCATCCGCAGATGTTTCTTACACTTGGTCAATTACAGGAATCCTTTCAAGTATATTGTTTCTCCCTGTCAACAGTCACAAATCAACACACATATATATGGGGTTAACCTATAGATTCAATCCACATATATATATATTGACTGTTACAAATATTAATTACAAGAATTGATTCAAGTACTAAGCCTATACAAAATGATCTAGACCTATACACTCTAGATCTAACATTTCTCCTATTCTCTCATCCCCCTATGATTCTTCTAATGAAGATAAGGGGAGTGTGCAACTAAAGATGCAAACATTGTCCAAAACATGCACCTATTTAGTTTCAAAGGTAAGTCACCTGGAATCTCAGGTGGCTACCTTACAAAAATAGGTCATTGATTAGCAACTTGAGATCACTGATCTCAAAGGCAAGTTAGCTGGGAGAACTGTCAGGAAAACTAAGCCAGGTCCATAAGAACATGTGGATGTGGTGGACCTAACCCTTTGCTCCCTTGTGCAAGATGGTGATGCTACCAAAAATGAGGAGAAAGTCCTCCCTATAATTAAAGAACCTAGGAGTTCTACCTAGAGTATGGACATAGAGGATTCACCACCCTCATTTACAGTTTTCCATACTTAACAACCTACTCAGGCCCATATTGATATGGATGTCCTGATTCAAAGCCTATTTTAGGAGGGCATACCAAGGGCTATGTCTTCTCTATCCTACCCTACTGAAAATCCAATAGTAGGATGGAGGTATGATACTAAAAGAAGAGCCTTGGCACTCTCTAGATATCAAGGGAAATAAGAAATCTTCAATTTTCAAACCCTGAGATACTATGAGAGTTTTACTCTAGTTGATCTGCCACTTGCGAATCCAAGTCAAACCAGGCAAGCTGAAATATTAGCTGAGAGAATTCAAGATAGGGTGCTTGAAGAGTTCAAGAAAAGATCCAAATTATATAGGTAGAGGCTAGCAGGCAAGATTGTTAGTCAACTGGATATTGAGGTAGACCCTAAGATTAGCTTTGAAGGGGAAACCTTGGTTAAAGGCCAGTAGTTGAACCTGTGAACCTTGAGACAAGAAATACTTCAGCACCAATAACCCTCAGTGAGCCATCAGCTGGTGAAGGTGTCTCACAACCTCTCTCTAGCCAGAGCTCAAGTATTATATCAAGCAATAAATGCCAAAGCTCTCTCCACCCTGAGTCACACAGGCTAGTGACTTACAAAGGGAAGAGGAAGATGACCGCTGAGTAGATTGAGGAGGAGAAAAGAGAGAGGAAGAGGAAGGCATGGATATAGAGTTCAAGTGAGACCCTTGGCTTTATGCAAGCTACAATCACGGCTACCCCCAGGCCAAACACTCGGGAATATGAGTTGAGGGCAGCCAGATTGAACTATCTGGGGTCTAGGAACTACAATATAGATGAAATCATCTCTCTTCCCTTGAAAGAATTAAATGAACTGGTTGATATTAAGGTGTTAAAGGAGAGGTAGGAAGCTAAGGCTGCAGAGTTGTTCCTCAAAAGCAAAGAAGAAATAAGAAGAAAAAGATTATACAAAACTCCTACCCTCTCCCCAGTTCAAGAAAGCCCTGAGGTGGAGGTTGTGGCTACTGAACAAGAAACTCAGGTAGGTAGGAAACAAGACAGGCTAAACATGATAACCAACCTAAGTGCAACAGGCCTCTATCAAGCATCAGACCTACTTCCCTGGCCCTATGAGTATATAGAGATTGAATACCTCGGCAGCTTGAGCAAGAAGTATTGAAAGAAAAAAAAAGTTGCTATGAGGAAGATTAGGGAAGAGGCTACAAAGTCAAGAGCCACCATCTAAGCAAATCAAAAGAAGACTGCTGACAGATAGAAGATGGTGAGCTTCTTGAAGCTGTATGAGTTTTTCGGAAGGAGACTTGGTCCAATGTCTCTATCCACCATGGATGAGCACCTTAGAGTGATCAAGAAGAAGATCAAGAGGGGTGAGCTGGTTGACTTGCATTCTCCACCAAGTCAGGCTGCACTTGAAGCTGAGGTAAAGGTTGAATCACAAGTGACAACTCAACAAGGACCTAGTGTTGCATCTTAGCAAGCTTCATCTTCTGACCCACAGCATGGTCCTGATCCTTCTCTTTCTGAACTTATGAAGGAAAAGGACCCAACTGAGAAGGACAAACAAGAACTATCTGTTACTCAAGGCTAGCCTTCTTAGTTAGAATATAGAAAGATGAAAAGGATGGCCATTAGAAGGGACATGAAGAAAAAGAAAAAGAAGTTCAAGGCATCTACCTCTACACCTTAGGATGGGTCAGAACATCCTGAGAGTGATTAAGAAGAGGATGCTCAACAAAGTCCACTTATTGTAAAGCCTCATGATGCTGAGAGACTCATCTTGTCTTGGGCATTTGCTACTACCAGACAAATGGTATGTCACTAGAGATTAAGGAGGTCAAGATGTGTACTTCTGGCAAAACATACTTGACCTTCCTCTGCATGATCTCTATGACATGAGGAGGTACTTTAAAAGTGTTAGGAACCCTGAACAAATGATGATAAGGGGAATGGTTTTGATTCTGATGAGAACTATCAACAGATAAAAATCAAGATTCAAAGTTCTCCTTCAGGTTTGGTAGCATCAGCCTAGGGGGAGCTTGTAAGGGTTACACTTAGAGGCTGATGCAACCAAAGAGCTCACAACATGCACATGTGAAGTAGTAGAAAATTACTTCGGAATATATGATATAACTAAAGGAATTTCACTGTATCAAATCTTTCAAAGTCAAAAGACCAAATCTTCAGAATCCAAAGATGAAGTCTTCTAAAGCTTTAAACAAATTATTTAAAAGCCAAGAGACTGATTTCTTCTGAAGACAGAGAAGACATGTTTTCTTTGACTTACTTTTGACAAAAGTTGAACCACTTTTTGTTTCCATCTCTGAGACTTATTTCTTTGACTTTACATTGATCTTGTTGTCTAGATTAGTGTTTCCAGCTGGCCTTTAAAGTATAGCAGACTGTAGGATGTAGTATAAAGTATCTCAGATACTTGTCATTTGATTTAAGCTTTGTAACACTTTATAAAAGAACTTGATAGCAATATACATCATTCTTAAAAACAATATCATTATGTTGTTGTTCTGTTATTTACTTGTGTTCTTTGTTTCAATATAAGTTGGTTCCCTATTTGCTCTGTTAAGTGTTCTAATTATATCCTAACACTCTGAAACTGTTGCATTGACCACCTTCACCGGTCCTGCATTATATAAAATTTGTGGCTTTCATTCTAAAGGATCCCATAGAAGATCATCTATCAATTCTTGACTAGTGTAACTATTACTAGATGAAGAATGAATGTTTGATATTTCTCTTTTCTCAACAAAACAGCTTATGTTCCTTCAATGTAACCTACACATATTATGAAATGTAATAAATTAAATAACTAATAAATACAAAATTAGGATTTGAACACAATCTAGATTCTAGATTTCTAAATACAAATATCAACAAACAAATTAACTAACAAGAAATAATAACAAATCTTCATTCATCAAACAAAAATAATATAGATTTCTAAAACAACAAAATCACTACATAAAATCTCAGGGTTGAATCTTCATTTATAGACAAATTACAAACATAAAAGGAAACTTATCTAGAAAGCTAAACTGAATCTTGAAAGATTTAATAATTAAAAGCTTGAATAGTTGAAAGACAAAATAGTCAAATAACCAAATAACTTCGTCGCCTCACAACAAGACCAATCCATTTGGTGACTAATAGTCCCACATACCTCGAAGTTGGCTTTCCTTTCTTTTTGAATCGTACAATACCCTTCCAAGGAGAAATTTTGAATGACACACGATCGCCAGACTGAATTCAAGGGGTTTCCTCCATTAGCTTTCACTGACCATTGACCAACATACTAGCGACCTACAATTCCTACTATACAACACCTCGAACGAAGAACATCCAATGCTTATACATAACTATTGTTATAAGAAAACTCAATCAATGGCTAATGAGTATCCTAACTCCTACCAAAGTCAATCACACATTCCCTAAGCATGTCTTCAAAAGTCTGAATTGTACTTTCGCTTTCATTAGTTTGTGGATGATAAGTGGTACTTAGATCTAACCGTCTGCTCATTGCTTTCTAGAGAGTTTGCAAAAACCACGACATGAATTGACTATCATAGTCCGCTATGATCGACACAGGACCCTATGCCTAGCCATGATCTCATTCACGTACAACCTTGCTAGCTTCTCCATCTTATAATCTTCTCGAATTGGTAAGAGATGAGCGAATTTCATCATTCGGTTTACAATAACCCAAATTGAGCCATGCCTACTACTCGTCCTTGGTAACTTAGTAATAAAACCAATCGTTATATTCTCCCATTTCCATTTAGGGATTTCTAGTCGCTACAGTAATCCTAAAATTTCTAATGTTTTGCTTTAACCTTAGATCAGGTTAACCATCTACCGACATAAGAGGCAATATCTTCTTCATACCTGGGCACCAATATAATTCCTTAAGATCCTCGTACATCTTGTTTGCGCCAAGATGAACGGAGTATCTTGACTTATGTGCCTTATTCATAACCAATTCTTGTACATTTCTTCCAACTTCAGTACTCATATAAGAACCACAAAGTATTGTATACCATCCTCCTTGCATTCCATTTGTTTATCCAACCCACAAAACTCCTCACTTGCAAGATTCTCCCCCTTTAGTGCCTTACCATGTGCCTTTAAAATCTGAGCCATTAGCTTTGATTATATGATCATTCTCAAAACTTGTGCACGTAAAGGTTTAACACACTCATTTCTACTCAATGCATTAGTCATTACGTTTGTCTTTCCATGATGATATCGAATGTCACAATCATAATCACTAAGAAACTCAACCTATCGCCTTCGACGCATATACTTGTTTGACTATGTTTGTTGTGGAACTGACTAACTGTAACGCAAGTCTCCATTTGTGTTATGTGAAGTCATGACATGTTGGTTTTTCATCATTTAATGTATCTTTATTAACTATCAATGTATTATGAGAATTTCGTCTCTTACATCCTCGTGATTCCATTATAAGCGGGGGTGTGACATATGGACCCTAATTGTCGCCGGAAGTATGCTTCCATGGGTTGCATTGCCGTCGATGACAGAGATCTACCTGACTCCTCAAGTTCTAGGGTTATTGAGATTGGGGTTATGAAGGGGATGGCGACCGTGGATGTCGTCGGTATCATTGGCCTTTGTTTTGTAGTTGGATGTTGTCAATTACTAACTTTATCCACCTTTCATGCTCCGACAGTGAACATCTACTTTTATGGTTGCTGCAATGGGAGTTACAGAGGAGATGTCGCCAATGAATATCGTCGTTGGCCGTACTGTCTTGGTGTGCCAATCGTCAACTCGTTTTATTTAAGGGCTTTATGCCGATGATGTTTGGCATTGATTCGTTTCGTCTGTTACGAATTATATCTCCTTTGGTTCGATGATGTTGAACCTAGGTTCATCTGAGACCATGTTCATCTAAAACCTCTGTGATATCGGAGCTCGTGGGTTGATGATGATGCATGTAGTTCATCTAAGACCACTTTACATCAAACAATTGAAATTGGTGGTGATAGCTAGGGCTTGATGCATGCTTCTTTATTCATTTATGCTGGTTGGTATAATCCATTTATTATTC
Organism: Flaveria floridana; assembly: GCA_018326465.1. Classification (NCBI taxonomy): domain Eukaryota; kingdom Viridiplantae; phylum Streptophyta; class Magnoliopsida; order Asterales; family Asteraceae; genus Flaveria; species Flaveria floridana. Next base: position 4,850 of record BJCO01743551.1, on the reverse strand, counting down.
ATTTAAGAACTTCTAATGTATATTGAAGTCCCTCCAATGGATATTGGTTGGTATAATCCATTTATTGTTTGTTAATGCTACAACTTCTAATACATATTGACGGTCCAAGATGTAACCGATTGATATATGCTTATTTTTTCATTGTAGGTTTAATTGTTAAAGAATGAGGGATTGAAAGAACACCGTTTTCTTCTACTCTGCTATTTGATCACATACCGTTGAATGTCGATTGGTACACTCAATTTACTATTCTTTTTACCTGCAAATTCTAATGCATGGCGTATGTCCAAGAGGTAATTTTGATTAAGGCGTTTGAGGCTATTACAGTCGTTTTTATGTTTCATTTATGCCACAAGTTGAGGTAATCTCAATTAGGTTGTTTAAGTCAAGACTTGCAATGCCGGGTACAATCCCTAAACCACACCTTTTGTATAGTTTTTTTTTTCGTTGTCATCGTCCTAGGAACTTCCATTTTGATGACCTTTGATACCTTTGTAAACATGAATGCTTGCTATTTCGAAATCTACCCTATGTATCTGTATTGTAAGCAAGTCTTTTGATATCCGGCGGCAAACTACTTTTGTGAATCGCTAAAATCCTAGCACTACACTCATCTTAGAGGCATCATATATGTTACTAGTGTTTATGTTTTAAAACCCATGAATTTGTGTCATGCAGTTGTCTGTGACAAAACATTATAAGGTCACATTTCGTTGTTTTTGGCATTTACATGTGAATTCCACAGAAACAAAACTGTACAACACTACTAGCATAAACACACAAAGTACACTAACCCACGTTGCAACACACGGGTAAAAAAACTAGTTGTAATATAGCATGAACAGTTAAATGATTCATAAACAAGTTAGGCAGTCAAACTTAGAAGCTATGCATCTTAAAGGTTTCTAGTTTTACCTTTAGTAAAACCCAAACACAACCACAAGTAGTTTGGTAATATGTTAGACTGGTCACCTAGAACCTGATTATTTCAGGTTCCGCTTGAACTTCCAGTTAGTCAGGATATAACTACTTCGATTTAAGTCAACCGGTCACCTAAAAATTTTACATTTTACATTATACGAATTATTGAAATATAAAGAAACTAGAACCACTGTATTAGCTTTTTGGTTGCTAAGATAAACAGAAAAGGTGACATCTTGTACCAACAATACATTATCAGTTTCAATGTTCTTGACCACAACATTTTGACCAAATTCATCAGCAGCAACCAAGAATGTAATGCTTTACTTTGGATGTCACCGGAAGTTCCATACAACTTCTACAAAAGATAATAATCTCAAGCTAAGTATGGGTCAAAATAAAATTAATGATGTTAATGATTCTCGTCATGCTGAATCAGCATGCTTTCTTGCAGATCATCAACACTTCCAGCTGACGTATCCTGCAAGGAGCAAAGTAATCATTCTTGTAAACATGTTTTCGATGAGACAAAATTAGGGCTTCCATGTTCATACCAAGGGTATTCTAGATACTTGTATAGACTATGAAATTTCTTACATTGTGTCTAGTAATGGGTTGTATATATTCTTGAGGAAAAAGTAAATGAACATACCAAACCTAAAGCCTCAACAAGACTTCTGCGGTTCTCTTCAGTCGACACCCCAATAAGCATTTTCAGCAAATATAATCTTTGTTCCAGTTTCAGATGTTTCTCCAGCCCACGAGCTACCATCTCCATTTCAGGCTGCACAAAGTCAAAAAAGAAAAAATTTATTATTTATCAAAGAGAACGAATCCCCAACACTTCACCATGTGACCGAAAAACTTACTGAGCCTTCTTCTGGTGGAAATATCCGGTGAATCAGACATAACTTTGATAATTCATCCACTGCTTCAATGTGCTTACCTTGCATCTCCAGAGCCTGGAAAAACAAGATGGCATATGGAACTATGTTAAGAATTAAAGAAAGTATTCATATTTTCAAAGGTTATTGTATAAATAAAGAATTTTGTTATTATATATGTAAGAACACTAAAAAGAAGTTGCATACTATAACTCACCCAAGCCTGTAAGAGCCATGAGCGTGTACGTGCAGCAACAGCTGCAGCCACGATTCTAGCAGCACGAGAGCTTTCAAGACCAATGTTATCAGAAAGCCCAGCAATAAATTCTCTTGCATCTTCACCATCAATCTGAACAAATGTTGAATGGCTTGCTACCCTGCAAACAATTGGTTTCTTACAAGAATGAATATATAAACATCAAATGAAAAAATTGTTGAAGTGAGTATAAACTAAAAAGTATATACCTGCCACAAGTGTTTAGAGTAAAGTCAACAGATGCACGATAAATTGAATCTCGTGAATTACTGGTGTCTATGGATACCGTCACTCCAGACATCCTGCATATTCTACGCAACTGCAATTCATCATCATACGATCAGAACAATATTTATAAAAAAACAGACATGAAAACAAAAGATTTGTTGGACAAAAGATGTTTCAATGAAGATATGTATGAAGATTCAAAGAGTGTACTTACTAAGATTATATCATCCTCTTGTATATCTTTTCCGCTCGTTCTGTAGTCCATGATTGCTGGAAATCAAGTTGAGGAAGATGTAATTTGATCAACAACAATCACGGAAGCTTGAGAAATAGTGTTGTTACCTATGACAAATGCAATTCTATAATAAATTACAGTAACACAACCCATGCTACTAATCTACCAACAAGAACTGAATATGCATTCATCTTTCTATTTTTCTCTAAAAATAATATGAACTTCTCCATCACCATGAAAACATGCTCAGGACATATAAACATGACAACTACATCATTTCCCTTCCATTTTGGATCAAATTAGACGGATAAAGTGAAAATTCATAATAAATGCATAACGAACACCAAAGGAAGCATGGTATCATGAGCCTTAACGATCATAATCAACAAGTAATAAACCATATGCATATAAACCATGATGTATAAATATGATTTCATATGCATTCATCTTTTTATTTTTCTCTAAATATGATATGAACTTCTCCATTACCATGTAAAAAAGATCAGGACATATAAATATAACAACTACATCATTTCCATTCCATTTTGGATCAGATAAACAACACCAAATGAAAGCACACTATCATGAGCCATAACGATCATAATCGATGGACATTGCAGGGTCATCATAAGCTTATATCAATAACATTCTCATGTTTTTAACATTGCAGAAAGCAACCAGACGAAACCATGATTCCACGGGCCATAATGACTGTACTCAACAAGTAATAAACCATAATATACAAACACGATTTCAATGAACATGACAAATATATACACATCAAAAACCTAAAACATTGCAGGGTCATCATATTCATAACCTTATATCAATAATTCAATACCATTCTCAAGTTTTTCACATTTCAGAAACCAACCTCTAATCAACCAGTTCGCCTTCCGCTGATTCTCCTCCTTATCAATACCCTCCAACGGCGCAGGGCGAGAATCCGGCCACCAATCTGGAAGCTTCTTCCTCGATTTCTCCCAGTTCTTCATCCCCGAACTCGAATAACTCATCAACGAATCCTCGACAGAAGACAACGGATTCACAGAGTCACCAAACTCCCTCTTTGCCTCTTTTCTAGTACTAACCACCACCTCCCGTCCTCCAAGACTCCTATCCCTCCGTGTAACCACCACTTCACCGTTATTACTCCGGCCCCTAAACAAATTCCGAAACCCTAACCCTAGTTTCACCAAAATCCTAAAAGCGAAAACAGTAACCAAACTCAATGCAATCAATTCACCGAAGAAATACACCGTCGATTTCCGGCACGACACAACGACTCTCCGATCACCGTCAACGGTAATCATACTCCGGAGATCCTCAACGGCATCACTTCCAGAATCAACAAACTGATTAAACTTCACCTCAGCAGTTGTCAACAGCTTCTTCAGCGATACAGATGCTCTATCAGGTATGTATTGTTCGATGTCGATGACGAATTGAAGCTTCGAATCAGAGTAAGTTGAAGAAGAGTCGGTTTCAGTGGTGGAGAAGTAGTTGTTGCCGTCGGGGAGGCGGCGGCGGCGGAGGTGGCGGCGACGGCGGAGGGAGGAGACGGTGGTGAAGGTGGTGTGGCTGTGGAGGTGGGGTTCGAAGGTGGGTGTGTAGCGGCGGTGGAAGCGTTTAGGGGTGGTGGTGGTGGTGATGAGGTGGTTGAGCGGTGGGTGGGTGGTGGAAGGAGTGTGGTGGAGGGGGTTTAGTGATGAGCTCATGGTGGTGATCGGCGGTGGTGTGGTGTGCCGGAGCTCGTTGACCGCCGGAGATGGTGTGTGTAACGGTGGTGTTGACGGTGGTTGAACGGTGACGGAGTTGAGTTGAGTTGAGTTGAGTTGAGTTGAGTTGAGTTGAGTTGAGTTGAGTTGAGTTGAGCTGAGCTGAGCTGAGCTGAGCTGAGACACGGAGAGTGGAAGTTGGAGTGTTGTTTTTTGTAGTAGTTATTTCCCATGTCCCTTTCGGATAAACACCTTTGGGATAATTTTTTAGGATGGTTAATTCAAACTAGGTTGTTAAAATACTTTTAAATTAACTCGTTCGAAATCGGTTCGGTTGGTTAAAGAGCTGGATATGATGGTTAACGAGCCGAGCTCGAGCCCACTCTGGCTTAGCTCCACTCGGCTTGTTTATTGACTTAATTCAAACACGGTTTAATCCATTACTAAAATATATATTTTTATTTATTATCGCACTTAAATCTTATGAGAATAACATATGTTAGGATTCGTAAAACTTCGGACCCATGAAAAAAATCTTGGTTCCGTTATTGCATGAAATCATTGAGCTCGTCGAGTTGATTGTCATTATGAAAGCACAAGCCGTGTTG
>BJCO01743549.1:0-10605 GCA_018326465.1 Flaveria floridana | reverse complement strand
TCTAAGGAGACTTATTTTTTTAGTTTCATTTAGTTAAACTATCTCTTTTCATTTTGAATATTATTGTTTTATTATTTAAAATACTTGAAAGCAATGTCAAATATATAATGTCTTAATAAATTGTTTTGCAATCATAATTTATAATTATTTATTTAATTATTTTATTTATTTAATTCGTATAACACACGAGTTTTTAACCTAGTTTATATAATAAAAAATTGGTTGTTTTAATAAAATGGAATTTCAATTGTTTGTATGATTTTCTTTTTCCTATACATTAAGAGAGAGAGAGAGAAGCAAGAACCCAATTTTTTATGATCGCAGAAATGTGACAAATGTCCTCAAAGTTGTTTTTTTATTAATTGTATATATAGAAGTACTAGCGGATTAGACCCGCGCTTCGCCGCGGTATGGTTTTACTGTATACGAGAATGTCATAAAGATAGTTTTTGGGGTTATAAAAGTTGAAAGATTTAATCTGATAATTTATATGTTAGTACTAACCATCCGAAAAAATTTTTGTACAAAACACTGATAAAAAGGTATAATATAAAAAAAACTATAAAAAACAAATACCTCAAAACAGATAAGAAAATAACGAATACATAAATTGTGACTTTATTATAATTAACGAGCTTTATTATAAATGGTTACAAGAAATTTTAATAAAACTCGTATACTCATATATAAAACTAAAAAAACATTCAGGTGATTAAATGTAAATTTGACATAACTTGAAAACTTAAGTATAAAATTTATAAAAAAAATATTCAGGTGAATAAATGTAAATTCAATCTAACTTGAAGGCTTAAGTATAAAATTATAAAAACTTCCAGATTATTAAATATAAATTTTACATAAGTTGAAGGCTTAAGTATAAAAATTAAAATGAAACAAAATGAGTATGTATCAATTTGAAAAGAGAGAGAGTGTGTGTGTGTGTTATGTTTAATTTCAAATAATCCTTAAAGCTTTAAAAGTAAAATTATAAAAAAAACAGAATAGTTTTTTAATTAGTCTTGAGAAAAATTTTTATTATGTTTACATCGAGAAAAACTTTACTTTCACTACTTATAATCTTTTCTATTTATTATATATAGTGATATCTCTACATTAAGCATAAATATATTTGAGTATTATTATTATTATTATTATTATTATTATTATTACTAGTTATTGTTATTATTATTATTATTATTATTATTATTATTATTATTATTATTATTATCATCATCATCATCATCATTATCATTAATATCATCATCATTATTGTTGTTTGTTGTTGTTGCTGCTGGTGCTGCCGGTGCTGGGGTGCTGTCGGTGCTGGGGCTGCTGTCGGTGCTGGGGCTGCTGCCGGTGCTGGGGCTGCTGCCGGTGCTGGGGCTGCTGCAGGTGCTGGGGCTGCTGCCGGTGCTGGGGCTGCTGCCGGTGTTGGGGCTGCTGCTGTTGGGGCTGCTGCTGCTGGTGGTGCTGGTGTTGTTGCTGCAGCAGCTGTTCTTGATGTTGTTCTTGTTGTTGTTCTTGTTGTTGTTCTTCTTCTTGTTGTTATTATAACTATATAAATATTTAGTAATTATATACTTAAATTTTTAAATAAAAAATACTTCAATCAAACAAGCTTAAGTTATAATAATATAAATAATACAATTATATATTTTAATATTAATTTAAAGCATTATAAATAAGATAGTATTATAATAAATATATATTAAAGAATGTATTAATTAGGATAAATTTATTAAATATGGGAAAATTAGGAACTATTATATTATAATTGTGTCATCCTCATTCGTGTTATATAGTAGTATAGATAAAATAGATATAGGTTATTATTATCATCCTTAGTATTAAAAGATTTAATAATTAAATAGTTAAGTACTCAGATTAGATACTATTTATTTACAAATTTTATTATTATTATTATTATTATTATTATTATTATTATTATTATTATTGTAATAAAAGTATTAGTACTTTATAGTTAAGTATTCAAATAAGATAATACTTATTAATAATTTGAAATGTTAATTTAAACTATTATAAATGATAAAATACATAATATAGTGAATTAAACAATCTCATATTATTAAATAATGTATTAATAATATGAATTAATTAATTAATGTATTGATTAGAAGAAGTTTAATAAATGATGGGCAAAATAGGAATAATGTATATAACACTTGTACCTAATGCTTAAGAAGTTGTCTTAGGTGTCTTAGTTTTTTATAAAATTACATTTGGGTCCCACCTTTATGCATTATATGGTAATATAGATATCAAATTATTAACGTGGGTTCGGAGCTGCAAAAAGAAAATATTAGTTTTTGAAGTTTCATGAAAGGAGTGATTGGTGATGGGAAATCAATAAGTTTTGGGATGGATTGGTGGTTAGGGGATTCTCCTTTGTTCCTAAAATTCCATGAATTATTTGCATTAAAAAGAGAAAAGGATTGCAAAGTAGTGGACCGTATTAAACACAATGATACAGGGGTTTGGTCCGGGGTATGGAGGTGGAGATATACACCGAGACGTGGACCAGCTTATCTTCAATTTATAGAGCTTTCGGGTATGCTAGAGGAGAGCAGCATCGGTAACAACCCAGACAAATGGTTGTGGTTTGGGGATGATTCGAGAGATTTCTCGGTTAGCAATCTTAGACACATATTGGAGTTAAATAGAGAGCCTCCGGATCTTAATCCTTTAATTTAGGATAAGTGGGTGCCAATAAAAGTGACGGGTTTTGTTTGGAAAGCAAGGTTAAATAAGATTCCTTCAAACGTGGCTTTGGCAGAAAAGGGAGTCCTACTACCGGGTTTTGAGTGCTCAATGTGATTTGGTGCTAATGAGTCGGTTGAGCATATGCTTATATCATGCCCTTTTGCTGCCAATATATGGGCCATGGTGTCTCGATGGTGTCATCAACTCCCTAATAATAATAATATAAGAGATTTGTTGTCCGTTGCTATCCTGGCCGAGGGTAATGGCAATATAAAGAAGGCGATATTAACAATATATATGGCTACAACGTGGAGTATTTGGAAGGCTCGCAATGGCTTAATTTTCAACGCCAATCCTATTTCAGTTGGCGCGGTGGTGGACGAAATTAGATATGTTTCCTTCATGTGGCTAAAAAGTAGAGGGAAGTTTGGAGACTTAGCTTGGCAAACTTGGTGTAATTTTCAGTTTTTGAATTTTCTGCTGTAAGGAAAATGATATCGTTGTAACTTGGTCCTAGCATCTTGCTAGTGGCTTTTTATTTCAATCAAATATTTTGTTGTTAAAAAAAAAAGATAAGTTGCACTTACTTAGTTGTCTAGCTATGAAACACACATGATATCAGGGAATCATTGCTTTAGCAGGAGGTTTGCCTATTCAACACACGATAGCAGTCAACAATTATCGGGGAACTTTTGGCAACTCATCCATATTTAGAGTTCTTACAACGCACTCCGAATTTCAAGAGAGAGATGTTATGTTCTTATTTCTTCATTTATTTAACTTTACACATTTAAAAAGTGAAAGGGGATGGTGCTCATTGGTCATGCTTTAATCTAGTATGATTGTTCTGGAAACTATAGTATAAGAGTGGGAGGGGCGCACTTGTCGTGGGGGCAGGGCGGCCCCTTACGTCGGGAAGAACACCCCCAACGCATAATTTGATTAAATGTCGGCACACCCACGTTGGATCACTTGGACCATTGCAATCAAGACTCCCCTCCCCCCACCCTCCAACGACTGGTTTAAAAAAATATACTTCAAACACTATAAATACCAAACGATTATCACAAATCTTATACCAATCTTAAACATTTCTTCTACTTATTTCTAACTCTACAAAAATGTCCCGTGAATTTATATTCCTTCTTCGGATAGTTCGGAGTCCGACGGGTTGGAATTGTTTAGCCTTCTTGCCGAACACGTTGACGGGGCTGAAAGTTCAAGAAAAGGATCTTGAAACGTAATCATGTTGGCGCGAATAATGTTCTTATAAACAATTATTTTGGGGAGAAGCCAAAATACAAAGACGAAATGTTTAGAAATAGATAACGGTTGCTTGAGTTTTATTTATACGGATTGTTAAAGATACACGTAACAACTTTTCATGATTTAAAGAAGGGTTTGATGGTAGGTGGAAAGAAAGTTTCAATGCGATATGAAAAAATGCACTTCAGCAATAGTGACACTCACAACAGGTAATTCAACCGACGCATACGACGAATATTTAGATATGTCTCCTAGGTTTTCACATGAGTGTCTTGAATATTTTTGCAATTCTATTATTATTTTATACGGTGATGAGTTTTTACGAAAATCCATTAGCCATGACATTGCATTGATTGCATTAATTGGGAGTGGAGAAATTGTCCTATATGTTGGCGAGGACAATACCATTGAAGTGATCACGATGGTCCAACGGTTTTTCTCGAATCTGTGGCGTCATAAGACTTGTGGTTTTGACATGCTTATTTTGGTGTCCGGTTTCAACAATGACATTAATGGTCTTCATCAATCTCCGCTCTGTAACAAGCAGGAAACCGCACCGGATATTGTCCGCTACTTGGGAAGAATACCCCCGTCATGGGTTTAAAACACGTCTAATATGGAAGGTATTCAGCCCCTTTTAAAGTGACTTTCGTTCCCCTTCTCAACTGACTTTCATTCCCCTTCTCAACTGATTTGAGATGTTACACGCTCTTCACACTAGAATTGAATGGAACTGCCCCATATATCCGTTTCATGTTAAAGGGCATCAATATAAACGTGGTTACTATCTAACCGAAGAGGTATACATGTAGGCGAAGTTGAGGAATGTGTGAAGTGAGTTTGAATACGAGCTAGGATATGAAGAATCAAGAGGCCTATTAACAACTTCAGATTCATTTAAGACATTTGGGTTTAAGTTTGTGTAACGACCTTGATGGTGAATTTATTGTAAGGAAAATTATGGTGACTTATTTAATTATGCATTTTAGTGATATCTCTGATTACTATAGTATATGACACATCAGCCCCCTAACCTTTTTATTTATAACATTGTTATTCTATCATTTTAAATGTCGTAGTTTACCATTTAAGTGTGTCGTTATACCATTACAACTATGTAGTTGCATAATTAAAACACGAACGCTTATATGGCATGACAACACAATCACAAATGGTACTTAATAAAATCACCAGCTTTCTTCACCATTTTGATTAATCTTCCACGAACCGTATACAAGTGCCCTGTATAATTTTTGTAGTTTTTGACATACTACTTGTTTTTAAGACAAGGCATGCGTGAATCGTGATCGATATTGCTAATTTACTATGCATAATTACAATTTATGGCCCATTAAGGGATCAATTTCTTTTGATGCATTCAATGGACGGTCCATTTTCTTGGTTACAAAAAACTCTATGAATAATTACAACCAGGGTGGTTTATAAAGAAGACATATTGGTAAGAAAGAGTATTTATAAACAAATTAAAAATGACTAAAATAATATTCTAGAAAATTTTATAATATAATATTATGTATATTCAAAACGAAAATCAATTTCGGAAGAATTATTGTTCAATACATGATAACAAAGCAACCAATGAGAGCATTCACGTGCAGGTTCCCTCCTCAAACCTATCTTTTTTTTATCGGTATATGTGTGATTTTTTCAGAGGATATGTGTTATTTTAATCAGACTCATCTATCTGAGTCCCAGTTGGGACCGCACCTCCAACCCTCTCAGGATGAAACCCATTGCTGGGAAAGCCCCCTGCTTCAACTTCGAGCATATTGTTCAGAGTAAGACTTGAACCCATGACCTCCCCCATATTTACATGTTATGGGTATCTCACCTTAAACAGTTGGCTAAAAATCATTGATCTCCTCAAAACTATCTAACTCTTCTTAAACAAACTAACTTATCGGAAAGATGTATCATCTTTTGAACTTCCTCAAAGGCATTAAGGCAAGGATCTATCAATGACGTTGCTTCAAATCCACAAGAGCCCTTTCATAATTCTCTATATACGTATTTACGTAAATTATTAAAAATATTAGAGTCAACAAAGGCATATGAGAATGTAAAAGACCATAGGTAAAAACAAATTTGACTTGAACTTGAAAAAGATAACCAAGATAAAGATACTTACAGAGTTATAGTAGTAGCATTTACAGTTGAAATATAGGTTTGTATCATGGAAAGAAGAAATTAAATCAATTTTGACTTTTTAAAGAAAACTTTTGCAGTTAAAGCATATGTGTGTAGCATACACAATGGAATATAGGGGTGGTAAAAAAATTCGATATCCGAAATCCGATCCTTATCGAAATCCGATCCTTATTCAAATCCGAATAAATTGATCTGAATTCTTATTCGGATATTCGGATCGGATCTCATCCGAATTCAAATTTCTTATTCGGATTTCGGATATCAAAATTTATTTATTCAGGTTATTCGGGTTATTCGGATATCCGATTAATCAAAATAAGAATTCAACTACGTTTCTAGTACAATACTCATTACTCAACTAACTATTATGTATTTAACTTGATACTCAAGAACATTGACATATTTTAGCTCTTTCATCCTAAATAATTATACAGTAATCGATTATTGTTATAAATTAGAGATTTTAATTTTCGGGTTCTATACAATTACCTATTGTATTCCTATTTCAATCCGTGCTGGACGATCGATATACCCATAATCAAGTCTTCAGTCAACTCTGGTTTTATATATTTTATTGTGATTTTAAACTTCTAAAATGTTAAGAATAAAAAATTAGCCAAAAAAATAGGAACAAAAATAATAGGAAAATTTATTATTTGATTTATTCGGATTATTTGGATATTTCGGATTCAAATTATTTGGATAATTTCGGATCATTCGGATATATCCGAATCCAATTCGAATTGAATTCCTCTATCGGATTGAATCGAATTTCGGATAGGGTCATAAAATCAAATCTGAATCATCTGATCCTAACAATTCGAATAATCTGTTATCTGAGCCGATGAACATCCATGTTGAAATATATGTGGATTTCCAATATATCGTGCTTTGGTATGCTTTCAGGCTTTCAGCTACTGCTGCAAAAATCAAACGGATTAACATATGGGCCCATTGATGTCAACATTCAACAGAAAATGAAAGATCATCGGTTTCTTGCCAAAACTAGGAAGAAAGCTGACAAAGAAGCATCAAAACAAACAATGAAACATCATATTAGCTGCAATCCGAATAATAGAAAACGTGATTACATATCTGATTAGGGTTGCAAACGAACTGAACGTTCAGTGAACAGTTCGTGAACCGTTCGGCGGAAAATTCATTTATGTTTGTTCATTTAGTAAATGAACGAACAAGAACAAGAAAAGTTCATTCGTTTAGTTAAAGGAACGAACACGAACACACGCCACATTCATTCAATTATGTTCGTGAACGTTCGATAATGTGTTCGTTAATGTCCGTTCGTGAACGTTCGATAATTCATTAGATTATGTTCGTTAATGTGTTCGTTTATATTCTTATTTTTTTGTGTCAGTTATTTTTATGATAATTATATCAAGTGTTTATTTTGATATTTATGTTTTGATGGATTTTGTGTAATGTTTGTAATGAAAATGTAAATTTTATTCTAATATAAATCTATGATCATTTGTAGTTTAAACATAAATACACGAGCTTATTTTGTATTTGTCATGTCCACGAACAGTTGTTTGTGCTCGTTTGCTTTTGTTTGTGTTCGTCTACAGTACATGAACATGTTCATTTTCTTAATAAACGAACACAAACAAGAAATCTTGTTCGGTAGGTGTCCGTGTCTAGTTCATGAACAAGTTTATTTTTTAACGAATGAACACGAACAAGGCATTGTTTGTGTTCGTTCGGTTCGTTCTATCTCTAATGCTAAATCGAACAAACAAAAAAGAAAAGAATGATGATAAACTCATCGATTTGGAGATTTGATAAATGGCATATGGTTTTACCTGATTCGTCGAACCAAAACAAATGTCGTAAGATTCTGGCCGCGATAAGTCGGTTCCATCACCGTCGATTTTCAAACGTTCCACCACCACCATTCGGGCTAGCCTTTTGTTGAAAGTGCAGAGATTTTTTTTCTTAAATTTTGAATAATCAATGAGATTGCAAATCAAAGACGTTATGTAAAACCAGGTGCCACGCTAAAATAACAATTTTTGAATTATATTATGGGCATCATCTAATAATTATATATATAGCATTATATATATTACTAGCTTTAGTCACCCGTGTATTACACGGAAGGGGTGAATAGTTAATTATTAAAATAATACAAAAACATAAACAAAACTAAATGTATTTTACGGATTGAAAAATAAAATTGATTAGTTGTTGATTTTTATTTATATAATATTACTTTTAGTAAACCCTTGTATTACACGAGTTAAGAAATAAAATATATTATGATGAAAGTCTATGAAGTATAAAATAATATTTTAAAATAAGATATGATTAAAATTACATATGAGTATGAATTATAAGTAATAATTTTAATTTTTATTTTCAAAAAGTTTTAACCATTTTTTTTCCAAATAAACCGTATTAAAAATATCATTTTTAAAAGTTTCTTATTATAATTCCTAATTTTAATTGTTTTTAGTTTATAAAGAAGTTTACTTTTTAAAAACATCAATTTTAAGATATTTCATATTTTTAAAAATGTTTGATGTTTTAGAAGAACTCTTATTTTATAAAAATTTAATTTCTAGAAATAACATTAATTAAAAGACATCTTTTCTTAATTTATTAATAAATATTTTTAATATTAAAAAAATTAAAATTATTTAATCTTTAATTAGGTAACTGTTTAAGGGGAGAGAGATGCGGGAAAAACAAATTTAGGGGCCTATGAATGTGACAAATGTCCCCTCAAGTTACTCTTTTATTATTATATATAGATTACATTATTTTTAGCATAATTTTATAAATAATCATAACCATTTATATATAAATATATAATATATAAAAAAACTCATTTAGGCTCGTAACTCAAGCTCAATGTGTGAAGCTCAGGCTCTATAATTCAATGACGTCATTTAGGCTCGGGCTCGACTCGAGTTTGATGGGACTTGTCTAATAAAGCCAAATAGTCATGTTGTGTAAAGCATGTACAATTAATTAGCCATGAACTTTATTATAAGGTATAATATAATATAAAGGGTGATATTATTCTATAAAATATATTTTTGCTACAAAGTGTGATTAGGAGGCTACCAGCTTATGATTAGGAGGCTTTTCAACCAGTTCCCATGTCTCATTTTTATGTAATGATTCCATTTCATCCTCCATAACAACAACCCAATCAGATTTTTCACTTGAATTGACTCCTTCCTCAAAAGTCAAAGGCTCTTGTATAGCCTCAAACTCTGTTGTCATGAATGCCACAACAGATATGTCTTCACCCTCTCTGAATCTCAAAGGAGGTTGAACATTCCTCCGAGGTCTATCCTTTCCCAGACTGTATTGAGGCACCTGAGGATTACCACTTCCCCCATCACTAGCTTTGTATGTTCTTGTGTTCTCTAGAATTGGAGACTCCATCTCTATCTGAACACCCTTGTTTATTGTGTCATCATTCATAGGATCAGTGTTCCCTTCTTGACAAGAACCCCCTATCAAATCTCTATATAACACCCCTCATTGAATGTAACATCCCTGCTCACCAGGACTTTGGGATTCTCAAGTCTCCACAACCGGCATCCCTTGACTCCTTCAAAAATCCCAAAAAAACACATTTCTGGGCTCTAGGCTCCAACTTACCTTGACTTGTATGTGCAAATGCCAAAGACCTAAATACCTTCGAGTTGCTATAATTCAACTTATCACCAGACCAAACCTCCATTGGAGTCTTCTTCTGTATTGCAGCACTTGGAGATCTATTGATCAAATAAGCTGCAGTTGACACAGCCTCTGCCCAGAATGATTTAGGTAACCCAGAACTTGTTAGCATACACCTGACCTTATCCAACAAAGTTTTGTTCATTCTTTCCACAAGACCATTCTGTTGTGGTATGCCAGGAACTGTAAGATGCCTAGAAATTCCCTGATCTTTACAAAACTTAGACAATTCTTCACCACAGAACTCAAGCCCATTATCTGTTCTTAGTTTCTTAACTCTCCTTTCAACTTGCTTCTCAACCAATACTTTCCACTCTTTAAATTTGCTAAATGCTTCATACTTCTTCTTCAATGGATATACCCATACTCTCCTGGAATAATCATCGATTATAGATAAGAAGTCGTAGGCCCCTCCCAAGGACACATGCTTAGTTGGACCCCAGAGATCTGAGTGCACATAGTCCAACAACCCTTTGGTACTATGAATACCTTTGTTGAACTTTACTCTATGAGCTTTGCCTAGGATGCAATGTTCACAGAAACCAATGTTGTAGTCAGTTAACCCAGGCAGCACTCCTTGGTTCTTAAGTTCAACTAACCCTTGCTGACTTATGTGGCCAAGTATTCTATGCCATAGAACTGATATGTCACTTCCAATTGTTGTCACCATTGATACATCTTCTACCAACACATCACCAGCAAGGGTGTAAATGTTATTTTCTCTTCTTGTACCCGATA
>BJCO01743548.1:0-17105 GCA_018326465.1 Flaveria floridana | reverse complement strand
GAGTCATGATCATATCTAATGATATGAGAACGTATGGAGAAGACATGACGGATGTGAAAATAGTTGAAAAGATCCTTCGATCTTTGACAGAGAACTTTAACTTCATTGTGTGTACTATTGAAGAATCAAAGGACATTGACGAATTGTCCCTTGATGAACTTCAAAGTTCTCTTTTGGTTCATGAACAGAAACTACGACGGAGGCCCATAGAAGACCAAGCAATGAAGATTGATCAAGATGTAGGTGGAAGCAGAAGCCGAGGTCGAGGACGTGGGTCTCCCTCTCGAGGACGTGGTAGGTACCGTGGCAGAGGGCGAGCTGACTTTGACAAGTCCACAATGGAATGTTATCGCTGTCACCAATTGGGTCACTTGGCGTATGAATGCACCAAAGGAGAAAAGGCAGTGAACTTTGCTGAGTTCGACGAGGGAGAAGATCTATTACTTATGGCACATGCAGAGATTGGCAAGGAAAGTGACTCAGGTATATGGTTTCTGGACTCTGGTTGTTCGAATCATATGACTGGTGTTAGAGGCTGGTTCATCAAACTAGATGAATCATACAACCATACTGTGAAACTGGGAAATGACATTCGATTGGCAGTTAAAGGCATTGGTGACATTAGATTCGAGGTAGAAGGAGTGATCCAAGTGATTACAAATGTTTACTATGTGCCCGAACTCACTTCAAATCTGTTGAGCCTTGGTCAATTGCAGGAGAAAGACTTGACAATCTTAATACGTGGCGGGTTATGCAAAATATATCATCCTCATAGAGGATTGATAGTCACGTCAGCAATGACCAGGAATCGAATGTTCCTGGTGCAAGCAAGCAAGAAACCGCTGACACCCAAGTGCATGAAAATTGAAGAAGATGGGCAAACTCAAATGTGGCACAGACGGCTCGGGCATGTAAACCATAAATCCATTCGAACGATGCTGTATAAGCAAATGGTGCATGGTTTACCAACTGTTGCTGAGCAAACCAAGATATGTGAAGTCTGCCAGATGGGAAAGCAACAACGTGAATCTGTCCCAAAGAAGAGCAAGTGGAGAGCTGTGGAAAAGTTGCAGTTGGTTCACACGGATCTATGTGGTCCCATCTCACCGACATCTCCCAGTGGCAAAAGGTACATACTCATGTTTATAGATGACTACTCTCGTAAAGGTTGGATTTACTTCTTATCAAACAAATCTGATTGCCTTGAGACCTTCAAGAAGTTTAAAGCCCACGTAGAAAATGAAACAGGACTTACTATTAAGGCACTAAGGAGTGATAGGGGAGGTGAATACACCTCAAGTGCCTTCAATGAGTACTGTGACACGTATGGAATTAAAAGGCAACTCACCACTGCCTACACACCGCAACAAAACGGTGTAGCCGAACGTAGAAATAAGACTATAATGAACATGGTGAGATGTCTTTTAATTGACAAGTCCATGCCAAAGAGATTCTGGTCAGAAGCAGCGAATTGGGCTTGTCACATCTTAAACAGGTGTACCACTCAAGCTCTAGAAGATAAAGTCCCAGAAGAAGCTTGGTCAGGAGTTAAGCCAAACATTGAGTATTTCAGAGTGTTCGGCAGCCTAGCATATGCTCATGTACCCTCACAGATGAGAACAAAGCTAGATGATAGAAGTCTCAAGTGCATTATGCTAGGAGTTAGTGCTGAGTCCAAGGCATACAGATTATATGATCCAGTACAAAGGCGGATTATAATAAGCAAAGATGTTACCTTTGATGAAAGTGAAAAATGGAATTGGAAGGAAGATGAAGTGGGACAACCTGAGCTGTTAGTACCAGAAGAATATGTGGACATAGAGGATGAACTCTCAAGTCCGGTTATCATGAGTCAAGATGAAGATCAAGCCACGACCCAGGCTGTTTCAGACAACAACCAGGTTGAGAATGAAAGCAACACACCAGAACCACACTGCAGCAGCAACCAAGGCCCATCAAACTTACCAGCCACAGGTGAATCCTCCTCCATTAATGCTGCATCCATGAGTAAGCGAAACACTAGAACTCCAGCCTGGATGGAAGACTATCAAACAGGTGAAGGATTGTCAGAAGATGAAGTGAATCTGGCATTGTATAGTGCCACAGGTGATCCTACTACATATGAAGAAGCCTGCAAGGATCCTAAGTGGAGAGAGGCTATGGATAATGAATTAAGAGCAATTGAGAAGAATAATACTTGGATATTAACTGAAGTGCCTGCATCACTCAAGCCGATTGGAGTGAAATGGTTATTCAAGACTAAATTGAATGAGAAAGGGCATGTAGACAAATACAAAGCACGTTTGGTGGTCAAGGGATATGCTCAACACAAGGGTATCGACTATAACGAGGTGTTCGCTCCCGTGGCAAGATAGGATACTATTAGAACACTACTGGCCGTGGCTGCACATAACAGTTGGGTGGTACACCAGCTGGATGTTAAAAGCGCTTTCTTGCATGGGGAACTCAAGGAGACTATATATGTTGAGCAGCCACCCGGGTATGTGAAGAAAGGGGAGGAACACAAAGCCTATCTTCTTAAACGTGCACTATATGGCTTGAAACAAGCACCACGAGCATGGTTCCACAAGATAGAAAGCTATTTTTTGAGGGAAGGATTTAAGAAAAGCAAGTATGACCACACATTGTTTATTAAGCAGGTGTGGCACAAAGTTATCATTGTCAGCCTCTATATAGATGATCTGATCTACACAGGCAATGACATTAAGTTGTGTGAAGAATTCAAAGCTTCTATGAAGAGTGAATTTGAAATGACTGATCTGGGTCATATGAAGTATTTTCTGGGAATAGAAGTCCATCAAAGTGATAAAGGAATTAGCATATGTCAACAGAAATATGCGAAAGAAATCTTGGAAAAGTTCGGTATGTGGGAAGGGAACTCTGTCAAGAATCCAATTGTGCCTGGAACAATTACTGTGAAGGAAAGTGAGGGTAAGGATGCTGATGAAACAGATTTCAAGTGCTTGGTAGGGAGTCTGATGTACTTGACTGTTACAAGACCTGACCTCATGTATGTGGTGTGTTTATTAGCTCGGTTTATGTCAAAACCGAAGGAGGAGCATATGCAGCTTGGTAAAAGAATTTTGAGGTATGTAAAGGGTACTTTTAATTATGGATTACATTATGATAGGAATTTGGGAGGAAAGCTGTTAGTGTATACTGACAGTGATTATGCTCGAGATATGGAGGACCGAAGGTGTACATCTGGGTATGCATGTATATTGAGCAGTGCTACAGTATGTTGGAGTTCTAGGAAGCAAGATATAGTAACTCTATCATCAACCGAAGCTGAGTATGTGGCCGCAACTAATTGTGCTTGTCATTGTATGTGGCTGAAAGGGCTGTTGGGTGAGTTAACTGGAAAAGTGCTCAAGACAGTGGAAATTATTTGTGACAACAACTCCACAATTAACTTGTCCAAGAATCCAGTGATGCATCGAAGAACTAAGCATATTGATGTAAGGTATCACTATTTAAGAGAGCTGGTAGCTAAGGATGAAGTAAAGTTGGTGTTTTGCTCTTCAGAAGAACAGGTAGCTGATGTTATGACGAAGCCGGTGAAGTTGGATGTCTATGAACGGATGAGAGGCTTATTGGGAGTTCATGAAGTTGTAGTGTAAACTGATAGGTGAACCTTTTATCAGTTTAAGGGAAGGTTTGTTAGTTGTTAATAATGGGTTTCAGCCCAAGTTGTGTTTATGTGCATGTTGGACTTTGGCCCATGCACGCGTCGTAGTGTTTGACTTAGTCTTTTGCACGTGTTATTTGATTGAGTCAGTAGGTTGTTGGTGAGTCATGGAGTCGTGGGTAGTTCCTGAATTTCAGGTTACCGTTGGAGTCTGTAATGCTATATATATAGCATGCTTATGAGCTAATAAAGATCATCCGATATTGAGTGTTAATTGATATCCTTGTTAATCAAACAGAAACGCTCTGATCACAATCAAGATCTCAAACCAAATTGAACATCAAAGAACCTTCAATTGCTTCAATTGATTATCAATTACACAGGACAAATTCGAGAGACTTAGAAAGATCTCACTCTCAATTCTAATCTCCTTAGTCCCTGATTTATATAGGTGCTAACTAACCATTAACAACCTAATTTCAATATTAGACTAAAGTATGCACTATAGACACATTTAGTCCCTGTACTTTCCAACTAATACACAAACACAGAAAACTTTACAATTGAATTGACTTTATTTCACTAACTATTCAACATGTATGTGTGTATGTGCTTTGAAGTTAATTTCAGTTGGTGTTTGTGTGCTGCAGCTCCACGTTTGACTGGATTATCTCTCATGTTGTTTGCCACCTTGATTGAAGCGCCTCTCATCGGTTCTTTCATCACCGCCTACTTGAGAAAGCGGAACAAAATGGACGAGGTCAATTCTATTGCTATTGCTATTCCTATGTATATGTATACATCAACATTTACTTTTTGAAATTTACATCTACAGGTGCTAAGAAATACTCTCATACCTGAACCGCCAATGTTTAAGCCCGAGTTTCCTCCTGCTCCTCCAGTTTTTTTTTTAAAAAAAAAAAACCTTATATGAAATCTATCTTAAGTTAAGACGCATGCTTTCTAACAATTAAGGGAAATTATGACTTTGAAAATCAAGCAACAGTCAAACTGTTTCTAACAAGAATGTTGTTGCTGCTGCTGATTTTGAATGTAGAACAAGAAGCTGGAGTTGGTTAATCTTGAAGAAGATGGAGAACCTCAAGCTCGACTTGAATCTGCTTGTAGGTGTCTTCCACACCATGATCCTGCCACCACTTGGAATTCTGAATCAACTTCTTTCCGCTACCGGAAAATTCGTGATTATGCATATGCTTACTCATCCGGCCTTACAACACCATCTGTGGTAAGTCTCCCAAAACTGGTATGTCTTGTTTAATTGATTCCACTAACTAAGAAACACCCACCTTTATTAATTAAACAGGTTGCTGAACATGTCATTTCAGCGGTGGAGGAGTGTAAAAACATATTAATTTCTTTCGATCCCGAGGAAGTAAGAAAGCAGGCTGCAGCATCCACCCAAAGGTTTCAGGAAGGTATTGCTGATTGACTACAAGATATGTACAGACAGACAGTTGATGCTCAATGTTTCCTGAACAGGAAACCCCTTGTCCATTTTGGATGGCATCTTCATGGCAGTCAAGGACGACATAGATTGCTATCCTCATCCATCAAAGGGTATATCTGCTCTGCTCCTGCCTGCCTTTTTATATTCAACTTCAAAATTAATTTTCAACATATTCAGTTAATTGTTAAGATCAACAGGTGGCACAGCATGGCTGCACGACATACGCCCTGTTAAGAAGGATGGGGTTTCTGTATCCAGGTTAAGAAGCTGTGGTGTAATATTTGTTGGGAAGGCTAACATGCACGAGCTGGGCATGGGAGACACCGGACTGAATCCACATCACGGGTAAGGTTTTCTCTAATATCTTTAAACTGAGAAATAGAATATATAGGAGAGGATTCATGTAACCCATGATTATAGTTGTGATATTGTTGTAATGTGGCTAGAGAGATTGGCCTAATATCTTTCCTACCCCCTATCTATGGGAGGAACCGTTTTTACAATATCCCTCCCTCCCTCCCTCCCTCCCTTATACATGTAATTATCTTGTTGGAGATTAGTTTTAGAATATACTTCCATTTCCCATGACAGGACCCCTAGAAACCCACATGATCCACAAAGGTGGATCTTCATCAGGCTCTACAGCTATTGTAGCATCTGGAATATGCCCTGCTGCACTTGGATCAAATGCCGGAGGTTGCTTTAATGTTGAGTTGGATTTTACTTAGTGGCATTAATTTTCATTCTTATTCCTTCTAGAAGTTTATTTATATTTGCTAGGTTCGATTCGAATTCCTGCATCTCTTTGTGGTGTTGTGGGATTAAAGACTACTTATGGACGAACTGACACGTGATGGTGAATTTAGCAATCATGGAATTATCTGTCCTTTCATACACAGCTATTCTTTTAAAAATGATAATCATCTTTTGCAGGACATTATGTGGGCCAGGGACTGTAGAAGTTATTGGACCAATAGCGTCAAGTGTTGATGATATTATGCTAATGTAACTGACTACTTTATCTTGCATACATTTGTGTAATTATTTTAAAATAGTAGAATAGACTCATTAAGGAGTATAGACTTAAACATATTCTGTTTTCATGAATGCTTTTCACATATATATCACATTTCCTCATATGTGTCATGACTGCATGTTAGAAACAATTTTTCTTGATTTCTTTCCACAGATATGCAGCAATTCTGGGATCCTCTCCTGCTGATAAAATCAGTTTAAGACCGGTGCGTACTTATAGTTAGATAACATTTGTAATCGTAAGTAAAAAAAGGACCTCACTTTCCCTTTTGCACTACTTTATATTAGCCTCTGTTTTATGCACCCCATCCCTTGTTTACCAAATTTGTCATCAAACGGGAGTTCAATTGTTAGCTTCCCAATGCGATTAGGGAAGTACACAAATGTTGTTCTTTGTCATTCAATTTTTTTACTGCAGCAATATCCATGCTATCTTAAGGTGGCAAGATGTGAGGGACGGGTAACAGGTCATATCAGGTTAAAGCCCCCCATGCCGGCTGGGTTGGTCCAATATACAAATTTTCTCCCAATTCTTTTTAAAGAAGGTTGAGCTTAATTAAAGCATTAATTATGATTATGAAGAAAAAGATTATCACGGTAACTATTTAAGTCTGAGAATAAACCATATGCATTAAAAATAGAGTTTAGATGTCAGTGGTTTGATGATGTAAACTCGCCTGACATATCTGGTGTCTGTGGAAAAGTTCTTACTTCATTATCAGAGATGCATGGGTGTGAAGTAAGTCCACATATCTACTTAAATATTATTTCTTCCTGCTTGTAATGATTTGCTTTTGTTGAATTCAACTTCAACAACCATGATCAAAGAAAGCTCCTTGAGGTTATGTGACAATTCCATTTCCTTTTTGGTGGTTCAAGATTGTAGAGATTACCATACCAGAGCTTCAACAGATGCGCATAGCCCATGTCGTTTCATATGGTTGTGAATCACTGTGCTCATTAGTGCCTGAATTCCAGAATAGGTATATGTATTTTTGGTTGGGCAAGCAGACAATACATGGCGGGTCGGGTTGAACCACTGGCTTTTTTTGTCCATTCTTTAACTAATACATTAATTATAATTAATATTGAATACGATATACACATTAAGAGTAGACCTTTGGTGAACTTTAATGTAATTGACCCATTCACAAGTCAATTAATCGAATTTGTTTGTTTTTCATTCCTCTCATGCAGGAAGTTTCAGAAACTTGCGTTGGATAGTCGTATTAATTTGGCAGTTAGTCAATCATTCACCGCCTCAGATTATGTTGCTGCCCAGCGTCTCAGGTAGCACGAGGTTTATTATGTAATTAACTTGATTTTTAGTGTCAGCAGTTGCTACATACCATAGCAATAATCATTTAACATGTTACAGGCGGAGATTAATATATTACCTCATGGAAATATTCAAGAAGGTTGACATTATAGTGACCCCGGCAACTGGGTATATTATAAGCTCAGCTATTAAAATATTTAAATCAAGTGTATATAGATTATTTTCGTGATCTAGTTATGCTATTTTCCAGCATGACTGCACCTACTATTCACCCAACTGCACTTGATTGTGGTGAATCAGATCTTGAGGTTACAGGTACATTTCCATGAGACACCCATACATATATATACATATGGCAATTACGGAAATGGGAATAACAAGGTGATTTGGATCATAACATAACCAATGGGTCCTACAAGGGTTATACCTCTTAAGTATATATTATGTGTGTGTGTGTGTGGTGTTCTTTCTTCAGGTCGCCTAATGAAATTTGCAGTCACAGCAAATGTTCTTGGATTCCCAGCCATTACAGTTCCTGTAAGTGTGTTGTGCGAATGATAAAAGTGAATTTGTTTTGTTATTACAGTTAAATGACCAAGAAATTGTTGCAGTTGTCAGGTTGGTTATGATAAGCAGGGACTTCCAATAGGCTTGCAACTAATAGGAGGACCATGGTGTGAAGCTACAATTTTGCGATTAATCCGGATAACAAATAGTTCACAATCAACTAAATATTTTATTTGCATTTTGCTTTTTTAATTCAGCAACAATGGAATGAAGATAAGAAGAAGCCTGCAATATATTTCGATGTTACAAATAGGTTGATGCCATGACATTTTGGTCTAAAAACTCGGTAAAGTATCGATATTATTATTTCGAGTTGTTTACATAAAACATTTTGATATATTAGAAAGATGACCAAACAAACAATAACTTAAAAGTTTTATTATTTTATTTTAAGGGAGGAAACTCCAGTTTCCATGCAAGCGTGTGCAGTGCATAATACTTTTCTGACCAGGATATATGTGAATACGATTTTAGGATAAATAATAGTGAAATTGATTTAATAATGTGATTGTATGCAAATGAGTGTTTGTGATGGTTTGAGTTTTATCTAAATTATCCAATTTGAATTATGGTTTGAGTTTTATCTAAATTATCCAATTTGAATTATGTGTTGAATTTTTAATCGGTATAATAATCAATGTGGTGCATAACATGGTGAGAGAGTTGGAACTTCACAATTAATCGAAGAGGTGAATATTTATAATTCGCCGGGGTCTAAGAAGCTCACAATTAAAAGCTTGAATTGTTTAAATTGAGATTAAGAACCTATCATTGTATTAAAGAGCTTGACTTATAACTTAAGATCAATGAATCTCACGACTCGGTGATTACGATGATTGCATGCATTGTGGACGTATGTGGCAAAAGAGAATTTAGTCAAACTATATCGATACGCATAAATATCACAAACTGTGATTGTAAATTAAGCCACATCAGTAACACCGCCTCCCCCAATTTCAGGGGGTTGGAATTTCTTTACCGATTGGTAACTCACCACTGATTTCAGAGAATATTGTAATGAATAGACCCAACTTTGAATTTCTAACTATGGTGGTCACACCATCGTTTTGCGAACTTGAAGACACCGGTTCATCGTCAAGAATGTTTATGCGCAGAGCCTCTCCTTATCTGATAGCAATGCAACTACATTCAACCCCGTGATGTCTAAATAAAGGTTTAAAAGAGTTTAAGTGTATATATAATAATACTGTCTCTAAGTTATTACCTTACATGTTTGTTTCCTATGTTATCTGAGAGTCATTTCGAATGGTGGAAATAATACTTTTTCAAATCATTTATTATTATTACCTTTGATGAGAGAAGTTAGGGAGATAAATGGGCCGCTATAACTTGTTTGTTAAAAAGATCATGAAAGCAAATGCATGGGAAGTGCAAGTGCAGGGTAGTTAAACCTGCCCCTCTATATCCACCCACCAACTTCTTCACACTTTCTTCACTTGCAATGCTCCATCATATCCCTATCTATCAGTGTTGTTAAAACAGTTTCGTCATCAAAGCTATAAACTTGTCACTTGATTGACAATCTTGATGTGATCAGCAAAGCAATCATCAAGCTTATTTATTCGCAATGCTGGTGCTTGATAAGTTTCATGTGTGAATTGAAGATGGGGAAGAAGAACGTTATGCTGCCTGCCAACCAAGTTGATTTGACCAAAGTCGAGTACAATCCTGGAGAAATTGAAGGTTCTAGTTCTTTCTAGTTAATTTTTATTATTACTTAATAAATTGCTTAATTAGTAGTAAAAGTATTTGCAGCTCCTAATTTGAGTGGGTCATGGCTGAGGATTTTCGTTATGTTGCTTGAAATGCCGTTGATTGGTTCTGTCATCATTGCTTACTTGAAGAAACAGAATAAGATACAAGAGGTGACGTCCTTATTACTTTCAAAATTGCTACTTTTGTTAGTTATTTACACTTGTATGCTATACAGATGTTAAGGGAGACAGTGATACCAGAGCCACCCATGTTTCGACCTGAGTTCCCTCTTCAAGGTTTTAACTCCTTTACCCCCTAGTGCATACAAAGGGACAAATACATACCAAGTGGTTCCATTTTCGTTTAAATATGGATCTGGCGTAAAATCAACAGTTACTTTTGGATGAGTATAAAAGATCTAATAATATAAGCTCCCACAACAAAAGTAATCCTTTTGATCTGCGTTATTTTTGAAACTAGAACAAGAATCAGGAGTGGTTTGCCTCACGGAAGATGGAAAATCTCAAGATCGAGTTGACTCATGCATTAGATGTCTTCCCCAATATGATCCTGCTTCTAGCAGAAGGAGTTCTGGGTTGACCCCATCATTTCGCTACTGGAAGATTCGTGATTATGCATATTCATACAGGTCAAGGATCACAACCCCATCAGTGGTATGTCACAATCACATACAAGTTGACTCCCTAGCCTAATCCTATTTGATGCTTCTGAATTGTGTATATATTCATTCATTTAACAGGTCGCAGAATACGTCATTTCTGCGATTGAAGAATTCAGCAAAAATAAGATACCCCCATCACCACAATTGGTTTCGTTCAATGCTGAAGATGTTAGAAAGCAGGCAGCAGCTTCAACCCAACGATTTGAGGAAGGTACATTAATTTGTTTCCATATTAATTGATATCTATAAAAGAAAACTTCTATTCCATCTCCTTAATTAATAGTATTTCTGTTTACATTAATAAGCATGGAGAAATCACATAAAAGGTTAGTCTTAAATTTCCATACTTATAGTTTCAAGAAACATATAATCTGTGGTCTTTGTGTTGATATCAACATTGTTAAACCAGAGACAACCAAAACTAATCATAATACAACAAGAATCCAATAACTTCAACTACCTTAGAATGATTGAGAAAAGAATGAACATTAAGAACTCTGAATCGATTTGATTATACACTCATACATTAATAGCCGATTATATTCGTATGCTTTTATACTCCTAATTGAATCACTAACAATTAACAACCCAATTACAATAATAGAACTAAGAATAAAAAATTGACACTTCTAGACCCTGTACTTATAATCATCATTTGACTTTAGCTTCACATACTACAACAATCTCCACCTTGAAGTAGAAGTCAACCAACCCTAACATCTTCAAACAACTAAAAAATTTAACTCCAGGTAGTGACTTTGTAAACACATCAGCACCATTCTCATTTTTGTACTAACCTCCTGCACATCTATCTCCTTTGAACTAACCACATCTCGAATAAAATGTAGCCTCACATTAATGTGCTTTGTCCTTTCATGAAAAACTGCATTCCTGGTCAACTGCACTGCACCTTGGTTGTCACACAATGCCATAACTTTGTCAAACTTAAACCAAGTTCTACAACAAAACCCTTTAGCCGCAATGCTTCCTTAATAGCCTCAGTCAGTGCCATATATTCAGCTTCTGTAGATGACAATGCCACCACGTGCTGTAATGAAGCTCTCCAACTAGATCCTTAGCATAATCTGAATCAACATAACCAACAATTTCATTTCTACCAGGCCTACCATCACCAAAACAAAGACCAACTTGTTGAGTACCACTAAGATATCTCAACATCCATTTAGTTGCTTCCTAATGAAGCTTCCCCGGATCAGAAAGAAATCTACTAATAACACTAACTCCATATCCATTACCAGGTCTAGAGCATACCATCAAATATATGAGATTGCGCACCACATTTGCATATGGTACCCTGCTCGTATATTCCTTCTCTTCTAGGTTCTAAGGAGCATTTATCTTAGATAATCTAAAATGCATAGCTAGAGGAGTATTAACTGCCTTGCACTTCAACATATTGAATTTACTCAATACCTTCTTTATATAAGAGAACTTAGACAATTTCAAGTGTCTCAAACTTCCGTCTCTAGTAATTTCTATTCCAAGTATCTTCTTTGCAGGCCCAAGTTCCTTCATCTCAAACTCATTCATCAATATAATCTTTATGGTTATGATCTTACCCTGATCTTTAAATGCCAATAACATGTCATCAACATAAATCAGTAGATACACAAATTCATTTGGTGCATACTCCTTATAATAGACACATGAATCATAGCTGCTTCTCATAAACCCATTTGATAGCACATGTTCATCGAACCTTCTATACCATTGTCTTGTAGACTATTTGAGACCATATGATGACCTCTTCAACAGACCTACTTTGTCTGCTTGGCCTTGTACTTCATACCCTTTAGCTGCCTCATATAGATAGTTTCTTCAAGATTTCCATAGAGGAAAGTTGTCTTTACATCGAGTTGTTCCAATTCAAGGTCAAATATAACCACCAATGCCAGGATGACTCTGATTAAAGAGTGTTTCACAACAGGACTATAGATTTCAAAATAATCTATACCTGCCTTTTGTGTGAAACCTTTTGCAATAAGCCTGGCCTTATACCTTGGCCCATCTACCCCTGAAATTCCCTCCTTCAATTTATAGAGCCATTTACAACTTACAATGGTTTGAGCATCAGGTTTGTCAACAAGAACCCATGTGTGATTCTTAATCAGAGATGCCATTTCTTCTTCTATTGCTTCTCTCCATTATTACCATTTACTGAACTTGTTGCCTCTTTAAAGGTCAAAGGAACATATTATCTTCCATCTCAGATTCATTAAACACAAAAGTAGAGATATCATCCCTTGACCTATACCTTGCAGGTGGAACTACTGTTCTCCTAGGCCTATCCTTTGCTAGACTACATCCAGCTGACTCTTGTACACTCTCAGGGTTCTTCTCATGGTTCTGTCTTGGACCTTCTTCAGTGTATTTTTCTTTATCACCCACACTCTCCACCTCAATTTGAATATCATCTAAACTCTGGCTTGGCCTAGCTTCTTGACCCCCTTCCATGACATCCTTGTACATCATTTCTTCCCTGAATGCTACTATATCCCTGCTAACAAACACCTTAGGGCTGCCATCATCCAGCCTCCACAACCTGTATCCTTTTA
Organism: Flaveria floridana; assembly: GCA_018326465.1. Classification (NCBI taxonomy): domain Eukaryota; kingdom Viridiplantae; phylum Streptophyta; class Magnoliopsida; order Asterales; family Asteraceae; genus Flaveria; species Flaveria floridana. The sequence goes on along the minus strand of BJCO01743548.1, from coordinate 4,133 downwards.
CCCCTTCAAGATAGCCAATCATAATACATCTTTGAGCTCTTGGCTCCAACTTCCCTTGACTGATGTGTGCAAAAGCTAGTGACCCAAAGACCTTTAGATTGCTATAGTCAATTTTCTTCTCTAACCACATTTCCATAGGTGTCTTCATATTAATGGTTGATGATGGTGATCTGTTTATCAAATATGTTGCAGTTGTTATAGCCTCAGCCGAAAATGATTTAGGTAAACCAGAGTTTGATAACATACACCTTACTTTATCCATCAAGGTCCTGTTCATCCTCTCCACCAGCCCATTCTGTTGAGGGGTACCAGGGACTGTTAAATGCCTGGAAATTCCTTGAGTTTTACATAATTGACTAAATTGATCACTACAAAACTCAAGTCCATTATCAGTCCTTAATTTCCTCAACTTGTTCCCCGACTGATTCTCCACCAGAACCTTCCATTCTCTGAACTTCTCAAAAGCTTCGGTCTTATGTATCAACACATATACACAAACTCTTCTTGAATAATCATCAACTATTTCTCGATAGTCCCTGGCTCCCCCTACTGACATAGTTTTAGCAGTCCCCTAAAGATCCAAATGTACATAATCAAGGATTCTTTTGGAGTTATGGATGCCCTTACCAAACCTTACCCTGTGAGCTTTCCCTATGATACAATGATCATAAAAACCAACACCCTTGTTTTGAATACCATCTATCAAACCTTGCTTCTTGAGTTCAATGAGACCTTGGCCACTTATGTGACCTAGTCTTCTATGCCAAAGTTGAGTCAACTTAATATTGGTATCTTCAACAATAGATGCTGCATTTTTTCTCACACACCCATCTAACACATAAGTGTTATTTTCTTTCCTAACCCTAAAAAGTATTACCCTTGACCCTGTCACCACCTTAGCTTTTCCATTGTTAAGGCTGACACTATATCTTGCCTTTCCAAATAAACCAAGGGACAATAAATTTCTTGTCAACTCAGGTATGTACATTACATTGTTCAGACTCAATTCAGTTCTATTATGCAGTTGCAAGATCATAATGCCATGCCCTTTAAATCTACATGGCTTATCATCTCCCAGCTGTACAACTCCAAGATCCTCTAACTTCAGCTCGGCAAAATACTCTTTGTGAGGTGTCATATGATATGAGCACCCTGAGTCAAGTATCCACTCTTCATTACTTTTTTTATTGGTCACAGCTAGTACGTCTGAACTTTCATAACCATCAATGATTGCCTCAGGGGATATATTACCTTGAGCTCGCGCAGAATTAGACTCCTGTCTCCTCTTTCTCCTTTCAGGGCAATCATTCTTAAGACGTTTCTTAGAATTACATATGTAGCACCTTCTCTTGAACTTAGATTTAGACCTTGGTTGTACCCTCTTCTTGAACGATCTTTGCTTAGTCCTTCCCCTCACGAATAAACCATCGCTGGTATCTTCTTTGATATCAGTTCTCTTCTTGATTTCCTTTAGAGCAACAAAGACTTCTTTACATTGAGACGGTGTCCCTCCCATACATCAAGGTATTTATAAAATGTTCAAAATTATAAGGGAGTAATGTCAGGAATATTATTTCGTGGTCTTCATTTTCAATAGTAGATCAATGTTCTCATGGTCTAGTACTAATTTGTTGAATTCATTGGTGTGGTCTTCTATCGATATTCCTACGACCATGTTGAAAGTGTGTAATCTTTTCTTCAAGTAGAGTCTGTTTGCTAATGATTTGGTCATGTACAGGCTTTCTAATTTGGACCTAATCCCTGCCACGGTATTCTCCTTTGATACCTCTCTGAGTACTCGATCTCCCAGGTTCAAGATGATGGCACTGTGGGCCTTCTCCATGATATCCTTCTTCTCCTTGTCAGTTAGGGTTACAGGTAATTGGGCTTCACTGGTGAGCGCATCCACTAACCCCTGATGCATGTGTAATGCTCGCCTCTTCAATCGTCATAACCATCAATAGAGGCCTCAGGGGATATATTACCTTGAGCTCGCGCAGAATTAGACCCCGATCTCCTCTTTCTCCTTTTAAGGGAAACCTTCTTAAGATGTTTCTCAGAATTTCATATGTAGCACCTTCTCTTGAACTTAGATTTAGACCTTGGTTGCACCCTTTTCTTGAACGATCTTTGCTCAGGCCTTTCCCTCATGAATAAACCATCGCTGGTATCTTCTTTGATATCGGTTCTCTTCTTGAGTTCCTTTGGATTTAGAGTAGCAAGGAATTCTTACATTAAGAGGGTGTCCCTCTCATACATCAACGTATCTACAAAATGTTCAAAACTGTGAGGGAGTGATGTCGAGTACTAATTTGTTGAATTCATCGGTGTGGTCTTCTATTGATTTCCCTGTGGCCATGTTGAAATTGTATAATCTTATCTTCAAGTAGAGGCTGCTTGCTAATGATTTGGTCATGTACAGGCTTTCTAATTTTGACCAAATCCCTGCCGTGGTATTCTCCTTTGATACCTCTCTGAGTACTCGATCTCCTAGGCTCAAGATGATGGCACTGTGGGCCTTCTCCATGATATCCTTCTTTTCTTTGTTGGTTAGGGTTGCAGGTAATCGGGCTTCACCGGCGAGCGCATCCACTAACCCCTGATGCACGAGTAATGCTCACATCTTCAACCGCCATAGCCCGAAGTCATTCTTTCCATCAAACTTCTCTAATTCAAACTTCATTGACACCATGTTGATCATGAACTAATTTCAATTTCTCCTTAATCTCTGAATCAAGCCTCGAACGTGGCTCTGAGATCAACCCGAACTAATCACAATACAACAAGAGTCCAATACCTTCAACTACCTTAGAATGATTGAGAAAAGAATGAACATCAAGAACTCTGAATCAATTTGTTATACACTCATACATCAATAACCGATTACATTTGTATGCTTTTATACTCCTAATTGAATCGCTAACTAGCAATTAACAACCCAATTACAATAATAGAACTAAGAATATAAAATTGACACTTCTAGCCCCTGTACTTATAACCATCGTTTGACTTTAGCTTCACATACTACAACAAACATGTTATATAATATTTTGATTTTGCAGTGCAAAGACTTTCTTCTATAATTGGAATGATGAAGTTTCTTGGCACTTATAAATCTAAAGAGATATCCTTATCTTTAAGTGTGAAAGACACACTCAACAAAACATTTGTTAGGCCAAGTAGAAAAAAGTGTAGGCAAATTGCATATTTATTAATTGATGCATGCTGCTTTGGTTGTGTAGGTAAACCATTGTCAGCTTTGGATGGTATCTTCATAGCAATCAAAGATGATATAGATTGCTATCCCCATCCATCTAAGGGTATGATTCTTTGGCATGACATATATATATAGCTAGATTAATAATGCATTTTTAGGGAATTTAAATGTATAGGTGGGACAACATGGTTCGATGAGGTGCGCAGCGTTGACAAGGATGCAGTTTGTGTATCAAGGTTAAGGAGCTGCGGGGTGATTTTGGTTGGGAAGGCTAATATGCATGAATTTGGACAAGGGACTACCGGAAATAATCCAAACAACGGGTAAGATTTTATTATTAGTCATATATATGACAAATGAATTAATTAATTAATAGGTCGATTGATTGATTTGATGTGTGTGACAGAACAACACGAAACCCATATAATGCTGAGAGGTATGCAGGTGGATCTTCATCAGGACCAGCTGCAATTGTGGCTTCTGGAATATGTTCAGTTGCATTAGGTACAGATGGAGGAGGTTCCGTCCGTATTCCCTCTTCTCTTTGTGGTGTCGTGGGATTAAAGACAACATATGGACGTACCGACATCAAAGGGTAACTTTAACTTCCTTCTTGAAATTGTAGTTTTCGTAATTTAATTATTTACAATATATAGTCAATTCTAGTTCAATATTACCAGCTAGCTAGTTGTTACCTTCATAATCATGTTCAATTCATCATCAGGGCGTTATATGATGGAGGGACCTTAGAAATTATAGGACCAATTGCATCCAGTGTTGAGGATATCATGTTGGCGTAAGTAACTCTCTGTATGTGTGTGCGTGTGTATATATCTATGTATCTATCTATCCGTCTGTCCGTCCGTCTGTCCGTCCGTCCGTCCGTCCGTCCGCCCGCCCGTCCGCCCGCCCGCCC
>BJCO01743547.1:0-15724 GCA_018326465.1 Flaveria floridana | reverse complement strand
TGGCAGCTATCTCTAAAGCTGATATGGAAACTGGAACCATGAAAAAGTCCCCACTGATCACTCTTGATGACTTTGACACTTGGTGCTGAAGAATGGAAGGTTTCATCAAGTGTCAAGACTCAAGAATGTGGGAATCTGTTGTCTCTGGACCTTACATATCAAAAACTCCTTCAGCTGCTGCTGGAGGTGGTATGATCCCCAAAGCTGTGGCTGACTACTCAGAAGAAGATAGAAAAAGAGTAGAAATTGATCAAAAAGCCATGACAGCCCTTCAAACTGCTCTTCCAAACTCTGTATATAGAGGTTTCAAGAAATGCAAAACAGCTAAGCAGCTATAGGATGCATTGAAACTAATGTATGAGGGTTCTACTTAAGCCAAGGAAAACAAAAGGATCTCCTGAAGCAGCAGTTTGAAAACTTCACCTTCAAAACAGGTGAGGCCATGACTCAACAAAACTTCAGGTATGTTGAGATTGTGGATACCCTAGTGGATGTTGGAGTAACTTTTGAAAGCAGAGACATTGTAAGGAAGTTTATGTCCTCTCTTCCTAGGCAATGGACACATTATTGTGTTGTAATCAAGAGAACTGAGAACCTTAATACTCTCACTCTGACAGAGTTGTATGGCATTCTCACGATGACGATGACGATGACAATGACGATGACGATGACGATGACGATGACGATGACGATGACGATGACGATGACGATGACGATGATGATGACGATGACGATGACAAGCACGATGACAATGACGATGACAATAACGATGATAATCACGATAACAACGATGATAACAACGATGATAATAACGATGATAACAACAATAATAACAACGATAATAATAACGATAATAATAATGATAATAATAATAATAACAATAATAATAATAATAATAGTAATATTAATAATAACATTGCAGATGTTAAAAAACAAACAGTCTTTTTTTTACAGACTACAGGCGTTTGGTCCACCTTTTATCCTACAAATGTCTGGAGATGTTGTGCACAGACTACAGACATTTTGCTACTGAAAAAACAAATAACACCTAATACTTGACTGAAAAGTTAAGAAGCTATGGAACAAAGAAATAAACCAAGTAAAAGTGCATTGAAAGCATAAGAAGGGTTCAGACACCACATGAAAGTCAAAAGATGAGCTAAGCATATATTATCTTCAGTTGTTTGCTAAGTAGATAAGTTTCTAGAACAAAATCTAAAATAAGGAGGGAGTTGTGACACCTTAAAATTTTAATCAGTTTCAAGATAAAGGAATGTATATAGCTTCCAATAGCAAGCTTTTGAAAAAATTCATGAAAAGGGCCATGATGTGAACTACCTCATGATATTAATGCGGACTGCCTCAATATAATTGTATGTGTGGGAAGTCTTAAACTCGTATATGAGTTTCTTAGTCCAACACAATGAGATAAGGTTTCACACTAGACCGAATGTGAGGTTCGTGGTCTTTAAAAGTGTTGGGCTCATATGTGAGTTTTCTGGCCCAATGTTGAGTAATATGTGTTAACTGAGGGCATATGCCCCATACTATTATGGGGTTGTATGGTATGCAAATTTAAATATGCACTCACTTAGCAAAGCTGGTCTATGGTATGCATATCCTTTCAGGTGATATGCTCAAGCGAGAGTACCAGGGAAGATCAAGTCTTGAGTGTAAAGGATCAAACATAATAAGATGTTAAATATTATAATTATATCCTTGTAATCTTTTTTTATAATATATTGTAAAAGAAAATTTCAAAAGATCCTAGTTTTCCAAATGTGATCCCCTGATAACTTTTCAATCAAAATATTATATGAAATTGTGGACGTTACACTTCCTACTTCTCAACATCCATCTTGTATATAATCATTAGGGGTGTTCAAAAATATCCGAATCCGAAACCGAATCCGAAACCGATAGGATATCTGAATTTTTGAATATCCGAAAATTCGGATATCCAAACTTCGGATATCCGAAATTTTGGATTCGGATTCGGATAGTGATTTTCAGAATTTTTGGATATTTCGGATATCCGAAATATCCAAAATATCCAAAATATTTTTATTAAAAATTAAAAATATTAAATATTAATTAAATATTTCGGATATTTTTAGACATTTCAGACGTTTTAATAAAAAACTTCGGATATCTGATAAAAACTTAAATAAAAGTTAGAGTAAATTACCGTTTGCATCCCTGAGATTTGGCGATTTTAACCGTTTGCATCCCTGAGATTTGGTGATTTTAACCATTTGCATTCCTACAGTTTAAAAATCCCCATATACCCCCTAGTGTTTTATTTTTGTTCCAATCTGCATCCAAATGACTAACGACGTTAAATAATTCAGTTAACTTTTTATAAAATGACAAAAGTTACCCCCCGAAAATCCCCAAATCATCATCTTCTTCAACCCCTCTTCACCTCATTTCAATCATCTTGAGTATACCCTAGATCTGATGTCATCCCTTCCGTTGATTGGATAATCCGTATTCCTTCCCGTTGCGACGACAGCGTCACTACCTTCTGTGGCGGTGGTTGTTGTGGCGGTGGTGGTTGTTGTTGTGGTGCGAATAACGATTGAGCCATCGTCGGTTGTAGCGGTTGCATGGCGTTGTAAACCGGTTGCTCACGGTAGACGTCAGTTGGGAGCCGCTGAACCGCGTGGTAACCCTGGCCTTAAGCTTGAACTTGAGCTTGATCTTGAGCTTGAGCTTGACTGTGACCGACGGAACCGGTTACCGGTCTAGCCATGGGCGCGTGGTACATACCAGACGGAGCTAAAACCATGTAAACCGGTTGTTGATCAGTTGAAACGGTGGATTGCGTGAATCAGATGGAGATTTGGTATCCCGGTGCCGGAGACGGTATGCTTCCCGGCAGCGTCATCGAAACTACTTTCTCCATCGTCCTCTGGAGAAAGTCGAGGATGAATCAGAATATTCCGCCGGAGGAATTGCGATTTGGGATTTGAATCACGATGTTAAGATGATTGGGGAAGATGACTGAAATGACCTGAAGAGGGGTTGAAGATGATGATGATTTGGGGATTAACGGGGGCTTGTTCTAGTCGAGAGTAATTTTGTCATTTTATAAAAAGTTAACTGAATTATTTAATGTCGTTAGTAATTTGGATGTAAATGGAAACAAAAATAAAACGTTAGGGGGTATATGAGGATTTTTAAACTGTAGGGATGAAAATGATTAAAATCACCAAACCTCAGGGATGCAAACGGTAATTTACTCTAAAAATTATTATATTTTTATAAAATTTATTTAATAATACAAATTTTTTTAGAATTTGGATTCGGATTCGGATTATAAATCCACTATTCAAAAATTTCGGATATCCGAATTTGAACACCCCTAATAATCATCCACTCAGATTTTTTTTACCATCATTTAAGACCAAAAACCCATATGTCTCGATAAAGTTAGGGTAGAATTACCAAGAATGAACTCATTGCAATAATTGATGTACCAATGATGAAGGGCATGATTCTCACACCCACTCTAAACATGATGATTGTTGAGGGGTAATTTGATAACTCTATATCTAACTTATCTATACTTGATTTTCACCATCCGATTCAATGTTTCTTGATCCATAAGGCCAGGCCGCTTTTGTTACTCTTTGCGTCATACCCTAATCATCAAATCAACACTGTTAAAGTCGAAAAAAGACAATGCAATTAAAGACAAAATGTATAAAAATCCGAGTTTATAGATGAAATCCGTAATTTAGCTCAAGGTTTCACAGAACTAATTTAGGCCATCATCAATTATCACACAATAAGGGTCCGGTCGGGTCGGGTCGGGTCGGGTAAATCCTTGTCAGGTCCATGTTAATCGGCACTTTCAATGCCCGTTTTCTAAGGGCACATACACCGCCCCAACACCATGTTCACACTTTGAAACGCCATCGTCAATTAATAATATTATCTTCTTCCTTCCTTCCTTCCTTCCTTCCTTTCATCAGCATCCTCTGTTTCATCTGCCTTTACTTTACCAATCGCCGACACTTTTCACTTCCCTATATTTTCTTATTACTTTATGCACACATCTCTACATCTTACTCGATTCATCCCTTCTTCCTTCTCTCTCTCTCTCTCTCTCTCTCTCTCTCTCTCTCTCTCTCTCTCTCTCTCTCTCTTCTATAAACTTTCAAGAGGATTCATCTGGAGGTTAAAAGAAGCTAACTTACCTTTCAGGTAACCTTTTGATCCCCTTTTATTCGGTTTTTGATGTCGATTGTATGAAACTGAAGGTTGGATCATGTGTTTTGCTTTGTTTTTTCATCTGGGTTGACTTTAGTTTTGGATATATATGAGCCGAATTAGTAGTGGGCTTGATCGATTAGATTGATGTTTTATACGGTTTGTGTGTTCGAGTGCTACTGAAATTTTGAAATGAATTTGTATGATTTGTAGAACGACATTAGATCCTTAAATCTTCTGTTTCTGATTGCCTATTTTCAATTCATCCCTGTTCTTAGTGAAATCGATTCTATAGTAGTTTTGATTCAATTGCAAAAGCTGTATGTTATGAAGATTTAGATCTTCTTAGGACATGATGATCTACTTAAGCATATGATGAGATGAGATGAGATGAAATCCACCCTTTTTGAGTTTGATCATGTAGTCATATTTGTTATTCATCAGTTACATCGATATTGGGTGTTCAACGCTGAAATATTTCTGCAAAATGGTTGTGTTTCTTAATCTTAATGATGCTTTGAGTGATGTTTGTTAATTAGGGAATTGATTTGATCTTTTAGATGTAATCACTGATCAAACTCTGGCTGCAGTTTTATCATTTCAGGGTGGTTTGAGATCTAATTTCGATTATTGGGATGCTTACCTTTGATGAGATGGGATTTTGTGACCAACTTAGTTTCTTTTGTGCTCAAAATGCACAAGGAGAGATGAGTTCTGTTCCAACCGATATCCCGACAACGGTTGTGGATGATGATTTCACAGATGAAGAGATTGATGTCGATGAACTCGAGCGAAGAATGTGGAGGGATAAAATGAAGCTTAAAAAGCTCAAAGAATCGTCATCTCGTGTGAAAGAAAACATCAGTACAGCCAAACAACAACAGTCTCAAGAACAAGCAAGAAGGAAGAAGATGTCAAGAGCACAAGATGGGATATTAAAATACATGCTGAAGATGATGGAGGTTTGCAAAGCTCAAGGTTTTGTTTATGGGATTATACCCGAAAAAGGAAAACCCGTTGGCGGTGCCTCTGATAATCTTCGAGAATGGTGGAAAGAAAAGGTCAGGTTTGACCGTAACGGGCCAGCAGCTGTAGCTAAGTTCCGAGCTGCTAACTCTGTCACAGGAGAAAGCGAGTCAATGCCTGCAGTTGGGCCTACACCACAAACGTTACAAGAGCTTCAAGACACAACTTTAGGCTCGTTATTGTCTGCTCTCATGCAGCATTGTGATCCGCCACAGAGGCGGTTTCCTTTAGAAAAAGGGGTTCCTCCACCGTGGTGGCCCACTGGGAATGAAGAGTGGTGGCCACAGTTAGGCTTACAAAAGGATCAAGCCGGACCTCCGCCATATAAGAAGCCACATGATCTGAAAAAGGCATGGAAAGTAGGCGTTTTGACTGCGGTCATTAAGCATATGTTTCCAGATATGGGTAAGATAAGGAAACTTGTGAGACAGTCTAAATGTTTGCAAGATAAGATGACTGCAAAAGAAAGCGCAACATGGATGGCCGTGCTTAACCAAGAGGAGTCATTGGCTCGTGAACTTTATCCTGAACTTTGCCCACCGGTTATGTCATCTGGCTGGAGTGGTTCATTTGCTGTTAATGATGATGCTTCTGAGTATGACGTTGAAGTAGGTCAACGTGAACCCGAACCCAACTTTGACCTTGCAGATATCAAACCAAGCAATCTCGGGTTGTTAACTTGTAGAAAGAGGAAAACCCCTCCAACAACCGAAGCCGTTGACCACAAGGTTTACACTTGCGAGTTCTTGAAATGCCCTTATAATCAACCGTTTCATGGTTTTCTGGACCGACCCTCGAGAGATAATCATCAAATGAACTGCCCCTATAGAACTCAGGGTTCATCAGGTCACTTTGTCGGGGCCCCTAACTTCAGTTTTGTCCAGCCAAAGCAAGCTGGTGGTCCGTTAGTGGTTGATCCCGCCCCTCCTCCTTTCGATCCAACAGTTCTTGGAGTTCCTGAAGACGGGCAAAAGATGATTAACAATCTTATGTCATTTTATGACAATAATATTCAAGAACACAACACGAAGCCTGTCCCCAGAAATCTTTCTGGTTTAAGCGACCCATTTCTTCAGCAACCAAACATCCAGTTTCAAGAAAACATCACAAAGCTCGACCCGAAGAACACAACAAGTTCAAACGACCCGTTTTCTGGTCAATCAAGCATCATACAGTTTCAAGAAAACAATTTTCTCCACCATGGATTTGAATCTAACATAACACATTCACAACAAGCTCACCATTTCAACAACATTATTCAGCAGGATTGTTTGAAGATGATGTATGGGTCTTCTTTTGGTTCGGATTACATGGAGCCGAAGCAGGATGGGTCTGTCTGGTTTTAGTTAGGACCGAGATCATCGGAGTCTTTGTAGAACCTGTAATGGTGTTCTCAGTCGATGAACTTGTGTTGTGTTATGGGTAGTTATATTTTGATGATGCATATTATTACATATATCTTTGAATGTTCATAGTCTTTTTAGCAGTTTCTTTGAAAGTCATGTTCATACTTTCCTAAGCTACTGGTTTATGTATTCGACATACTCTGTCACGTCAGAGGCATCTGAGCATTATACATTATGCAGTTAATGTTTGGATTTACGTAAATATGTTCTTATGCAATATATGTTTTAGAAAATATGGTATTTTTAAAGTTTATGTTTAAGACGAATATATGCTAGAAAATTCTAAAAAATTTCATCTACTTTGTTTTTTTTAGCTATTTCCATTGTTTATATCAAAATTTTGACTTATTCTATATTTGAAAAAAAAAAAAAAACTATAATCTAGACAAGTTCAACTACACTGATGCTTTACTAATTTACATAATAACTTGAATTTGAAACTAAAGTATTGCTACAATTGAAGTTATCATTTTTAATTTTGCGGTGTGTTTGTTAAATCAAAGAAGCTGTGACTTGTTTAATATCTTGTTGATGAGTTTTGAGTTATACAGATAAATTCAGGCATGATTTAAACCTATTAAGGGATCATTAGACCCTTCTGAGTCTTTGTGATCTTCTAAATCAACAATCTCAAAATTTTGCTCTGATGGTCTACTTAAGGTAGGTGACACGAACATTGTGTCATTATTACAGTAAGACCAGAAACTTCATTATAAGTTTTTAAGAACCCCACTGATCCCTGTGTATGAAGATGTTATGTACTGAGCAATGCTTGTCCACCTTGAGTATGTGTAACTAAACAGCCACCAAAATTATCGATATTCAGCTCATCGACGGATGTATTGGTGAACTTGGTTGTCTAAAAACCAAGTGAGATTATTGCAAATCACACCTTAGAGTGCCATTATTCCTCAGTTTATGTGCCATAGTTTCTTCTTGATTTACGAGAAGCTGAGATTTCATTCTCCACTCTTACGGAGGGTCGGAGCAGAAACAATGGTGGAGGTAAAAAGTAAGACTGATAAGTTTGATGGCAATCAAAGAAACAACCAATCGAATCATGACAAGTGTCCCTCCCTCGCCCACGTGGCGAGGAATATCCATAATCCCTCGCCAACACGATCTTTCAGGCGAGGAATATACATAATCCCTCACCCACTTGTCTTTTCTTTTCAATCCCTCGCCCACGTGGCAGATTCTTCGCTGATTCAGGGAAGAGTTATGGGTATCGCTCGCCTATAATTACCAAATTGCAACCCCTCGTCCATAATTAAAAAATAAATAAAATGTGTTTAACCAAAAAACCGGTAGGTTTTTTCCATATAACAATATATATTCCATAAATTTTTTATTATTTTTTTTAACTTTGTATTTATTTTTTAAATTGCTGTAACTTTTATTATGCAATTTTAATACATTTATAAAAAATGAAAAGATATAACCTTTTCAAACGTAATAATTAAAATAAGATATAATAATATTAAAATTTTACTTATTCATAAGAAGAACTTTAAATGGACGAGATTTTTAGAGAATTTTTTATAATTTTATTTTTGAAATAATTATGTATTATAAATACATAAATATCTAAAATACTCAGTACGTTAAGAATGAATACAAAATCAATCAATTAATAAAAGAAGCCATTCAAAAATTTTATGAACTGATTGTTTAGTTTTTTTAAATAACAAGTACTTTTTTCGTATAATTTAAGCATCCGATGAAATGAACACATAATCAATCAGTTAATAAAAAGAGTCATTCAAATTTTCATATGAACTAATTCTTTAGTTTTTTAAATAAACATGAATGGCTTTTTTAATCTCAGTACACATATAAATGGAAATAATAACAAGTTTTAAATTAATCATTAGAACACTAATGTGCATATCAAAATCCAAAACTGATTTATTTTGTTTCACTTTTTATAAGATATGTTTCCTTTTAAAACTAAATAAATTGTTAAAAGAACAGTTGTTTTCACTTTTAAAGTTTTAGCAAATATACAAGAGTAAAGTGGAATATGGATGTCCTAGGAATTTGTGAAGTGGGTTGCCACATAAGCGAGGAGGAGGTAAATCACCTCGCCTGAAATCGTCCCCGACACTCCTTGCCGGCGAGGAATTAGAGGAATATCTCGCCGGTGATGGTCTCCCCTCGCTGACTAGGCATCCCCTCGCCCCTCGTTACCCGGTCCCTCGCTGACATAGCGATTAAATGTGAAATCCCTCGCCTAGGGAGCCTTACCCCTCGTTGACGTGGGTGAGGGCCGGGGTCAAATCCATCACCTAAAAAAATGTGCCCTCGCCTATTTTTTTTTATATAACACGTAAGTTACACGTGGACAAGATAATGTCACGTGGGCGAGAAAAAATATTGTCATGTGGGCTAGAGATCATGACTTTTCCTCGCCTTTTGGTAAGGGTCAAAGTTAAATATTTCTTTTCGGATTTTGAGTGGTCAATCGTTATTTTGGTAATTTAATTTGGTCAACTGGTTATTTTTGCAATTTTTCCTATAATAAATCTAATCTAACTCTGCATTCACATACAATTGTTCTGAATCAACAGACGTATTACTGTCCTTTCCATCAACAGAATCATGTATTGTAGAATTTATCATTTCTAAAGCTTCTGTTTGATAAAATATTTTTAATTCTGATCAGATCTGAATTAATTGGATCTGCAATTCAATCTTATTCATCAATTTGGTTTTCTTTTGAACAATTTGCTCCCCTCTAAATGATTGCTTAGAGGCTCACGTACTGCTGTATTTGGTACTCAGATGATAATTCAGAGAGCAGTTCAGAGCTCTTTAAATATGATTCAAAGACTTGAGAGTTTACTAAAACTTTAAATAACAATTCAGATTGCTCAGAGAACGAGTATCTATTTATCGAAACTTTATACAGGTTCTGCAGATTCGATAAATGAGGGACTCGTTCAAATGATTGTCTCTCAATGTTGCTAGTTTCTACAAGTTAATATTGTGACAGAAAACTTCTGCATCTGGACTACCAGGAAGAGCAACATTTAGCCCCGATTCTACTAATTTTTCTTTCCCATGGAGTTTATGTTTTTGATGATTTTCGAAAGGTCAATGCATTGTTAAGCCAATAGTTGCAATGGATATAGCCTTCATTCTGGGCCCTCTAACTCTAGTCGACTTGTGTGTGCACATAGAAGATCATTTAATTAAGAGTAAAGTGAAGGGTTGCACGAAGACAGTGTTTACTTCCATTGTGGTAGCTACAACTCATGAGTTATGTCCGATCTATCCCAGAGTCATTTTTTAACTGCTTCAGACTTGTTCGAATTCTAGCAGCATGTTAAGCCAGATGTTTGGCTACAAGAGGGATGGACTTTTCATTATTGCAATATGTCCATAACCAGTCGCTAAGCTTAGCTCTATTTTGAATTATTCTTCTAGGAGATTGACGACTAGAAACGGTTTCTAGGAGTACTTCATGAATATTTTAATCATGACAACGTTTTTGTGTTGGCTTCATCAACGATTACAACCATACATGCGTCATTTTCAAGTAAATCATTGTACATCAATAATCATCTGTTACAATTATCCTAATTGGTAATGATCACACTCTTAATAGTCCTCTAAATGTGAGTCAGTGATGGATGTTGAGCAAGTCTTTGAACTCCATGCTAGTGCAATCACAGTTTTTCATATGGGACTTTTGCATTATTATTGCTCATCGGCCCGACACATCTTTTCGCCCTTGGATGAATGCATAATAGCTGAATTTGCATTGAATACTACTACTAAAATAATACTTTTAAACACAAAATGCAGAGCTCATCGTCTACCCTACCTTAATCATTTCTTCAAACAGACCATCCTTTGAACTGCTGCTGATGACTTATCATAACTTTTTTCTTCTTTGATTGAATCTTCCAATAGTTCATCTCTCGACTTTTGACTTACTCCCCAATCAGCACATAGTTTGTCTATGATAAGTCTCTGATCTCAATCTTTTTGATACGAGATTTCTCAACGTTTATAACTAACTCCAGCAATCATGTTGGTTCAGAATCTGATGATCATTCAGGTAAGAAGTCATGAATTTCTCAGAAACATAATCACTATCAGCTACATCTGAGTTGAGTGTGTTCTTCATCGGCAGCTCTTTTAGCTCATTTACAAAACTACTAAGTAGATCAAAGGATACAAGGTGTAACACCCGGAAATTTACAAAAAAAGATGAAAAGAGAAGTATATAGAAAGAAAAGTAAAATAACCCAAGTCAGGGATTAAAGTTGTGCAAGAGGCAAACTTTAATATTATGATGTTTAAAAAGGTGGGCATGGCCGCCCACTACCCTGATCCACCAGCTGCTTTGGTTCCTTTAGAGAGAGAACAACAGAGTACCATCGGTTTTTAGAGAGAAGAAGAAGAAGATCGGCTGAAAAAAGGTGGCTTTTTCGTGTGTTTTGCACGGTTTCAACAGAATTGTCAGCTTTGGACTGAGCCTTATGTGTTCGGTTGTATGTTTTTGCTATGTCTAGGTGTTTGAACTCCAAGTGCTCTTGAGTTTGAAGAAGTCTTACTCGAAAGCTTTCAGAGGTGAGTTCTAGATTCCCACTTTTCTGTTTTAAATTTGTTTTTTTTTGGGCTGAAATGCATATAAACTATCATTTTACAAATTATAGTATTGAAAATGTGTGTTTACCTCTGTTTTACATGTGGGTGTGCATTTGTGAATGTTTGACCGAATTAGGTAGTTGTATGTTGGTTCCTAGTGCTTAGTAGGTTAGATTTGGGCTAAGAATACGTTAGATGCTGATTTTGGGACCGAAATTAGTATAATTTAGACCTGGTAAGTGCCCATGCGCATTGAAGACACTACGAGTTTCTCGTTATATCTTTTCGCATGTGTTATGGACACTACGAGTTTCTCGTTATGTCTTTTGGTCTAACTAACGTGCCAACTGCCTTTATGGATTTGATAAACCGGGTGTGTCGGCCGATGTTGTATAAATAAGTGATTGTGTTTATCGATGATATCCTAATTTATTCGAAGAGCGAAGAAGAGCATGCCGGTCACATTCGTGAGGTATTGAAGACACTTAGGAGAGAGAAGGTATATGCTAAGTTCTCCAAGTGTGCTTTCTGGTTACGTGAGGTTTAATTTTTAGGTCATGTAGTAAATTCCAAAGGGATCATGGTAGACCCATCAAAGGTTAATGCGATGATACAATGGAAGTCCCCAAAGACGCCATCGAGATCTGCAGCTTCTTGGGTTTGGCGGATTATTATAGGAAATTCATCCAAGACTTCTCCAAGATAGCTTCTCCATTGACCAAGTTGACCCGCAAGGATGTGAAGTTCGCATGGGGTCAAAAACAAGAGAATGCTTTTGAGAAGTGAAAGATGAAATTGACGCAAGCACCTGTCTTGACGATACCCGAACGAAGCGAAGACTTGGTTATCTATTCGGATGCTTCTTGCTTAGGATTGGGTTGCGTGTTAATGCAACGAGGAAAGGTTATACCCTATGCATCCCGATAGTTGAAGATCCATGAGGCTAACTACCCTACTCATGATTTGGAGCTAGCGGCTGTGGTCTTTGTGTTGAAGATTTTGAGGCACTACTTATATAGGACGAAGTGCACCATTTTCACCGACCACAAGAGCTTGAAGTACTTCTTCGAGTAGAAGGATTTGAACATGAGGTAGAGGAGATGGTTGGAGCTTATCAAGGATTATCATTATGAGATCTATTACCATCTGGGCAAGGCCAACGTAGTGGCGGATGCCCTTAACCGAAAGGAGAGACCCGAGGCAATCCAGGTGAAACCTTACCAGTTGGTGATTACCTCCGATGTGATGAAACATGTCAAGAAGTTCCAAGATAAGGCTTTGAAAGAAGATCCCCTTATCTCCAAAAGGATGAGAGGTCTAGTCATGGAGTTCGGTGAAAACATTCTCGGAGTGAGAACCCGCTTCGGGCGGATGTGGATCCCTCGTTATGGAGACCTACAGGGGCGAATCATGGATGAAGCTCATAAGACTCGATACTCCGTTCATCCCAGTGCTACAAAGATGTATCATGATATGAAGAAAGATTACTGGTGGTCGAGTTTGAAGCGTGAGGTAGCGAAGTATGTGAGTAAGTGCATTACTTGCTTGCAAGTGAAGGCGAAGCATCAGAAGCCATATGGGAAGATCCAACATTTGGAGATACCTGAGTGGAAATGGGAGCACATCACCATGGATTTCATTACAAAGTTACCACGTACAGAAAGGGGATACAATGATATATGGGTGATATTTGATCATTTGACGAAGAGTGCTCACTTTCTACCGATCCACGAGACATATTCATCTGAGAGGTTGGCGGATCTATTCATCAAAGAGATCGTTACGCGTCATGGTGTACCAGTGTCTATCATATCTGACCGTGACACTCGGTTTAACTCCAAGTTTTAGAAGGGATTTCATGACGCGATGGGGATGAGGTTGCCCATCAGTACTGCTTATCATCCTCAGAAGGATGGTCAGTCAGAGATAACTATACAGACGCTTGAGGATATGCTCTGAGAATGCGTCATTGATTTCGGAGGAAGTTGGGATGAACACTTACCATTAGCTGAATTCTCATACAACAACAATTATCATGCCAGCATTGGCATGGCACCATATGAGATATTATATGGAAGGAAGTGTAGAATGCCTGTATGTTGGGGTGACATCGGACAGAAGGAGTTGAGGAGCGTTGAAGTGATCGAGGCTAATTTGGACAAGATCAAGGCCTTAATGAAGGTGGCAAAAGATTAGCAAAAGTCTTATGCTGACAAGAGGCGAAGACCGATTGAATTCAAGGTAGGTGATAAAGTTATGCTGAAGGTTTCACCTTGGAAGGGGATTATTCGGTTTAGAAAGCGGGATAAGCTGAGCCCGAGGTATATAGGACCTTTCCGAATCATTGCCCGAGTAGGAGAGGTGGCCTATAGGTTAGAGCTTCCCGATAAGTTAAGTGGGATTCATGCAACATTCCATGTATCTAATCTAAGAAAGTGCCTAGCTGATGAAGATCTAATTATACCACTGGAGGAAATTGAAGTAGATAAACGACTCAATTATGTAGAGCAAACGGTGGCAGTCATCGACCGAAAAGAGAAGAGGTTACAGAATAAAGTAGTTCCACTAGTACAAATACGGTGGAGGCACATGAAGGGATCTGAGTCTACATGGGAAACTGAGGAAGAGATGAGATAACATTATCCATAACTGTTTGAGGAGTGACATGCTTCGAGGATGAAACCTATATAAGGGGGAATGGACTTGTAACAACTGGAAATTTACAAAAGAGAAGAAAAGAGAAGTATAAAGAAAAAAAGTAAATAACCCAAGTCAAGGGGTTAAAGTTATGCAAGAGGCAAACTTTAATATTATGATGTTTAAAAAGGTGGGCATGGCCACCCACTACCCTGCTCCACCAACTACTTCGGTTCTTTTAGAGAGAGAACAACCAAGTTCCATCGGTTTTTATAGAGAAGAAGAAGAAGAAGATCGGCTAAAAGGTGAGTTTTTCGTGTGTTTTGCTTGGTTTCAACTGAATTGTTAGCTTTGGACCGAGCTTTATGTGTTCGGTTGTGTGTTTCTGGTGTGTATAGGTGTTTGAACTCTAAATGCTCTTGAGTTTGAAGAAGTCTTACTCAAAAGCTTTCAGAGGTGAGTTCTAGATCACCACTTTTTTTGGGCTGAAATGCATATAAACTATCATTTTACAAATTATAGTGTTGAAAACATGTGTTTACCTCTGGTTTATATGTGAGTGTGTATTTGTGAATGTTTAACCGAATTAGGTAGTTGTATGTTGGTTATAAGTGCTTAGTAGGTTATATTTGGGCTAAGAATACGCTAGGATGCTGATTTAGGGACTGAGATTAGTATAATTTAGTCCTGGTAAGTGCCCATGCGCCTTGTTAGAACTTCTTAAAGATTAACATATTGTCTTTAGTTGTCTTTTGTATATGTTTTGTCATAGTATAGGGACTAGTTTGTAAATAGTAGTTCCTTTGTTTATTGGTAGTATAAATAGCTTAGATGTGTGTATGTAGCAGAGGAGACGAGACAGACTAGACTTGTAACTGCTACTTACACTTGTAATTGTCTTTGCTTTCTATCAATGAACAACTGTGAATTTTTCTTGATTGTTTGCATTGATTTGATTGCATCTGTATGTTTTTGATTGAATTGCGTTCTAATATCATCACAGATTGATTCATTTGATCCTATAAAATGGTATCAGAGCTGTTGGTTCGGTGAATGAGCTTGTACGAACTTGCAAACTCATAAATCACTTGAATCTGTGATTGATAAGCAATTCAATTGAAATATTGTTGATTTCAGTTGTGTTTCATCATTAGAAACATGAATTGATTCACAATTTGCAGTACAACTAGTCCAAAATCAGGGAATTGAAAGAATTAGTGTTCGAAACTGTTCATCACAGTCGAACTGGAAAATTGATCAAAAGAGGGTTTTGTTGTTTTTAATTGAAGAAATTGAAGGTTAAGGATAGTTAATCGATCTAAAAACTACCTAGTTGGAAGTTTTTAGATCAATTCATCAAGTTTTGAAGAATTCAGAAGAATTGAGTTCGTTATGTTCATAAGAACTGGTTGAAGTTGGCGCTTTAGGGTTGAAAAACTACCTAATTGGAAGTTTTTAGATCAATTCATCAAGTTTTGAAGAATTCAGAAGAATTGAGTTCGTTATGTTCATAAGAACTGGTTGAAGTTGGCGCTTTAGGGTTGAAAAACTACCTAATTGGAAGTTTTTAGATCAATTCATCAAGTTTTGAAGAATTCAGAAGAATTGAGTTCGTTATGTTCATAAGAACTGGTTGAAGTTGGCGCTTTAGGGTTGAAAAACTACCTAATTGGAAGTTTTTAGATCAATTCATCAAGTTTTGAAGAATTCAGAAGAATTGAGTTCGTTATGTTCATAAGAACTGGTTGAAGTTGGCGCTTTAGGGTTGAAAAACTACCTAATTGGAAGTTTTTAGATCAATTCATCAAGTTTTGAAGAATTCAGAAGAATTGAGTTCG
>BJCO01743545.1:0-18812 GCA_018326465.1 Flaveria floridana | reverse complement strand
GGAACCCTATTCTCATAATCTTCAGACTTAACCATTTTTTATTTTGAATTAATTAAAATGACTTGTTTTTCTTATTTTTAAAGTTTTAAAAGAAACTATGAAAAGATTACTTTTGGATTTTAATTTAGAAAAATTTTCCAAGTGTTTAATGAAAAGTCTGAATGATGATGTGCCTGATTGCTTCTGAAACCCCCAACTTGTAACAAGAAACATCCAAGGGAATGCTTTACTTGAATTCTGACACACCTAACTGATGATGCGGCTGAACAGTAGTCAAACGCCCAAACAATGTAAAAACGCCTGGGTACTTTGTTAAATTTCTGATTTTTAACCTGAAACGCCCAGACAGTCTCAAAACGCCTAGAATTTCACAAGTTTCAAAACTTCCAAACAGTTGCAATGCGTCCAAACAGTTGTAAAACGCCTAGTCTGAAAATGCCCACACAGTGCTAAAATGCCTAAATAGTTGTATGGCGCCTAAACACTTGGCAAAATTTCAACTTTTTTCATACACAATGCGCCAACTTCATCATCTTCAACTCAGATCTTATCAAATCCTTCAAAACTTTTTCAACTGATTTAAAAACCTTTAATTAATAGTAAATAGATCAATCAATCTTCAATTATCATTGTTGGATCTATTGAGGCTGGTGCAACCAAAACAACACTTAGAAGAAATCTGTACAACTAAGAGAATACTTTTGAAGACAATGCTACAACTTTCAAAGCTTACAAGATGATCTTCCAAAGAACTTCCGAAGGATGAACTCAGTCTTCCGAGACTTAGAAGATCTCCTTTCGAAGTAAACACTTAGAAGACAAAGTCTTCCGAAGACAAAGCCTTGGAAGAAGCTGTGTCTTCTGAAGTATAAATGGTTCAGAAAAAATTATTCTTCCGAAGCCATTTTACCTTCGAAAGAATCACAGTATGAACTAGTGGACAAAGCATGGTCCGACTGACACTTGCTGCCTTTAGTAGGTGACCAAAAGGTAAATCATGGACCTGTCATGACTACCTTATCTTAGATAATACTTTATCTAAGATACCTTACCTCTAGCAATGTAGTATTTGTTTAGTAGTAAGTCCCAACATGTTATCTACGTATAACAAGCGGTAGATAGTTGTATATATAGTCGCTCATTGTAACTTAGTATCCATGCTTCTGCATGAGTCTTGTAGTACTTAGTTGAGAGATAATATATACAAGTATCTTGAAAACCATTTCTTGTGTTCTTTACTTATTATATCATTGTCAACTGAGTTCTTGACTCAACACTCATCAAACGAGTGATGCTTATCGAGTTGTGAGAAACACCAAGTGTTGAGAGACTTATATCAATCCTGCAATTGGTATCAGTGCATCCAGGCTCTTGATTGTGAGATCCAGCCATCCCAAATCACCCTTGTTTCTTCAAACTCACTCACTCAACCAAAATGGCCCTTAACTAGAGGTCTGCTGAACCAGAGATGGGAACTATGACCAAAGCTCCCATTATCACTCCTGATAACTTCAGGCGCTGGTGTCAACGCATTGAAGGCTTTATTAAGTATCAAAACTCCCGTATGTGGAAGTCCGTTACTCATGGCCCATACATACCAAAAGTGGCCTCACCAACTGGAAATGGTGCCATGATTGAAAAGGAAGTCGAAGATTACTCTGATGAAGACTACAAAAAGATGGACATTGATTGCAAAGCTATGACTGTTTTGCTCACTGCCATACCAAACTCCATTATGGCAGGCTTTGAGCATCATAAAACAGCCAAGGAACTCTTTAATGCTTTGAAATTGATGTACTCGGGTTCCTCAGAATCCAAAGAACCCAAGAAGGATGCTCTGAAGCAACAGTTCGAGAATTTCACCTACATTGATGGTGAAACCTTGAGCAAACAATACTTCAGATACATGGATCTGATAGCATCTCTGCAGTCCATGAGTATGACTCTTGAAAAAAAGACATGGTAAGGAAATTCATGAGTGCTCTTCCTCATGAATGGACTTTCTATTGTGTTTCTATCAGGAGATCTGAAAATCTTGGAACACTCACTATGACTGAACTGTATGGAATCCTTTATGGATACCGTATGGAGATGGAGAATCTAAATAAATGGTAGATGAATGGCAGCTCAAACCGTCCTATCAGCAATGCTCTACATGTTGCTGAAAGTGCAAGAACTCAACAGTCCTAGATGTACCTGACCTACAACCAGCAGCCGTCATGCTCATCTGGGCCTTACATCACTTTCCCTAAGACACCTAAGTGTCAACAAGCTCAACAAGGTCCTTTTCAGGAAAATTGTGCTTTTGTCTCGGGAAAGGAACACTCCGATGATTTCCAGTTCTGTTCTGATGACCTGGAGTGTTTCAGCCCAGAAGATGTTGAGTACATGGACATTGTCCAATAAATGACTCTCCTTACCTACGGAGCAAAGAAGTTCTACAAGAGAACTGGAAGGCAATTCCATCAAAACCCAGCAAACAGCAAATTTGGGTTTGAGAAGGCAAAGGCTAAGTGTTACAACTGTAACCAACTTGGTCCCTTTGCAAGGGAATGCAAAGCTCCAAGATCCAATTTTGAAGCAGGTCAAGCCTCCTAACATCATGCTACCACACAAGCTGCAACCAAGCCAAGAGAGCAAACCGCAACTGTTGTTCAAGAAGTTGACTGGAGCTTTATGGTGCAAGATGTCACTCCTGCTCAAGCTCTCTTGGCCGGCACAAATGATACCAAGGTATATGAACATCTTTGAACTCCTGAATGTGTAGCTAAGGTTAAGTTGTACCAGGACTACAACTTGAAACTTAAGTCTGATATTGAATCTTGAAACATACTAAAAGCTGATCTTAAAAGAGCAGAATCTGATTACAAACTAATAATTAAAGAGTTAGAAAACACTGCGTCTACTTTAAAACATGAGCATTCCAACTACAGGGCTGAAATAAAAGACTTAGTTTCAAAGTTGACAGAGACTCAAGCCCAACTAGTAATAGCTGAGGCTGAAGCAAAGAATTATGCAATCCAGGAGCATAACTTCAACACCATTCTTACATCAACCTCTCACCCAAAGCAATGTAATCAAAACAAGAATAGGTAGGGAACCAATGAAACTACTCCACGACACTCCTACATGTCTATTAGACAACCAAGATGTGGTACTGATAAGAAAGAGGTTCCAACTGTTGACCCACCATTCCTTGAGAAGAAGAGTGATGTAACAATGGTTACCACCACCACCACCGAGAAGGACAAGGTAGAAAACCTTATCCCCTCAGCTGAAGACAAATCTCTAACCACCAAACAAAGAAAGAACTGTTGGGTTTGTTAGAACATAAAATCATAGTTTAACCATTTAAACTTTCTGAAAACGCAGCGGAAGTATAGCATTATAACTTTGTTTATAAGCTGAAAAATATGTTCATAGATGACCATATTGATGTATAAAACAAACCCGTAGAACAAAGGATCATTTATGTGAATAAGCAAGCTATGAACATGTGTAAAACTACATAAAATCACAGCTACATAGAGCTGTGATTACTACCTTTCAGCAGCTCCAAAACCGACCAAAGAAAGGTTGAAATGATGTCTAAAATTCAGCCATGACTTCAAGGATAGAAGTCCTCAAGCTAGTATACCCCAAGCTCTTTGCAAACACCTCTTCTTGCTAGGTATAAATCACCAAGAACAACTTGAAAACCCTCTAATTTTCTGCTGAAAACCTCTTTTCTTGCTGCTAAACCCGTAGCATTTGAGAGAGAAAAAGAGGATGTTCTCTTGTTGTTTGCATGTGTTATCAATGAGTGGAGTGAGCACCACACTTCTATCTAGACTTTGCCTTATCAAGACACAAAAGAAAAGGAACCCATTGGACAATTGGGGTGGCCGAATATTACAATACAATGGCTGGGATTCCTTTTGTTTTAATGTCTTGTTGACACAATAGAAGTTTATGGACCTCTTGGATTTTTAATGTGTGACATGTGCAAGATCCATACTAATATGTTATATGCACTAATCTTTAATTAAACATTTTAATTAAAGACCACTAACATTACATTATCTTATGTTATTTAAACCCTTTTAAATAACAATGTGATTAATAAAACCCATCAACAAATCATCCTTATGATTTGACCTATTTCACATATAATTGTTTAGAAAACCAATTTTTTAAATTGGTGTAAATATTTAATTGTATGATCGTATCATCAATTAAATATTAATGGTGTTTGCTAAGCTTGTTATTGGGTATAACCTGACTTGGATCATAACGTACTAACCACATCAATATTCTACGTGTCTTGGGCACATAGAATCCTACAAGAACAAGATTCAAGCAGCCAAAAGAACTACCAAGAAGGTGGCTGAGTCCAAAATGAAAATTGACCCAACGCAAAAGGGTGTTTTCATTTCAGTTGGATTCCAAGTGGCTGGAAGCTCAGATTCAGGATAGGAGTATAGTACCAGTACTTCCATCCAACTGAAGGATCTGAAGCAAAAAGGGAAAGTTGTTGAGGAGAACAAGAAAAGCAATAAACAACAGCCTGCATATCCAACCAAAGCCAACACTGAGGGCCAAAGATTGATTCTATAATCCTGCAAGCACACATTATGCAAACAGGGTTAAGAAAGGAGCAGTCAAGGAAGGCCTCAAATTTGGACCACCCAACAAGGTTCAAATGTTGAAGAAAGGGAAGCAAGCTTCCAAAGCGAAGTTGCTTTTGGAAGAAACATCTTCTTCTGAAAGGAAAATAGCCTCGGAAGACAAACCAAAGAAAGTTCCGAAGAACAAGAAAGCCCCTTTCAAACCTTCCGAGAAGAAGACTGCTTCAGAGAGAAGGATGTGAAAGCTTCTTCCGAAAAGAAAGAAGCTTCGAAAGAATGCTCTGCTGCTCAAGCTTCATCAAGCTCATCTTCATTGATCAACCAAAGAATGGAATGGAAGATCAGAGAAGATGCTGCAGCCCAAACCGATCCTCTTCCCAAACCACTATTGAACCCCATGTTTACACTTTGGTTCAATTATGTTATCATCAATGGAAGAACCCAAGACCAACAAGGCTTGGGTTTCCAATAAAAACTAACTATTTCACCTTTTGTGTAGGGACATCCATATGATAAAAATGGAAACATTTGGATTGTGGATAGTGGATGCTCCAGGAACATGACAGGGAACGGATCTCTCCTTCAACAATTTCAAAATTTTGATGGAGGTTCTGTTCAGTTTGAAGGTGAAGCCGGATGATACATTTCTGGTAGAGGTAATGCGTCCAATGGTAAATTAACAATTGACAATGTACACTTTGTCAAACAACTTGAACATAATCTCTTGAGTGTTTCTCAGTTCTGTGATCAAAAGCGTCAAATGCTTTTCACAGAACATGAGTGCATTATCCTCAAACCTGGGATACCAATTCCTAAGGAATTGGTGCTTCTTAGATCTCCCGGGAAAGGGATATGTACAAGCTGGATATGAACAATGCTTCCCTATTAGGTGAAGTGTCATGCTTTCTTTCCAAAGCTAATAGTGATGAGTCAACTCTTTGACATAAAAGAATGTGTCATGTTAACTTTAAGACAATGGATAAATGGGCTAAGAATAACTTGGTACATGGTATGCCTAAAAAGGAGTTTTTCTATAAAGACAACTGCATTGCTTGTCTGAAAGGAAAGCAACACAGGGCATCCCACAAATCCAAAGAAGTTAATTCTATCACTACTCCGTTACACTTATTGCACATGGGTCTATTTGGTCCTACAAGTATAATGAGCATTGAAAGGAAATCATATTGTCTTGTGATAGTTGATGATTTTACTAGATTTACATGGGTATTCTTCTTAAGAACTAAGGATGAAACTGTTAAAACATTAAAATCTTTTATTCTTAAGATAGAAAATCAAATTGATCAAAAGGTAAAGACAATTAGAAGTGACGAAGGGACTGAGTTTAAGAATCAAGTTCTTGACTCATTCTGTAACTCAAAAGGGATTACCAGACATCCTAGAACTCCTTAACATAATGGTGTTGCTGAGAGGAGAAACATGACACTTATTGAGGCTGCAAGAACCATGTTGGCTGATTCAAAACTACCTCTAACTTTTGGGGCAGAGGCAGTCAGCACTGCATGCTATGTGCAGAACAGGGTTCTTATTGTGAAGCCCCATGGAAAACCCCCTTATGAGTTATGGAACAAGAGGCCACCATTCATTGGCTTTCTAAGGTCCTTGGGCAGCAGATGCACCATACTTAACACAAAGGATAATCTGGCAAAATTTGCTGAAAAGTCAGATGATTCTATCTTTGTTGGATACTCTTCAAGCTCCAAAGCTTATAGAGTATACAATATTAAGAACCAACAATTTGAGGAGTCATCCAATATTGTTGTTAATGAGCACACTCCTTGTGTTAAGGGGAATGGTCCTGAAAATATCGTCAACTTAAAATTGTTTCCCAACTATTCTAAACAATCTTGTGAGAATGTTTCAGCTGGAACAGGAACTCAAAGTGACTCTAATGATGATCAACTATTTGAGTTACCCAAGCCTATTTCATATTCTCCAAGAAGAAATGAAGAACAAGATCCCACCACTGCAAGTCCTGAAAGTTTGAATATTTCAGGAAACAATGGAGCTTCAACCAGTTGTCAACAAAATGAGTATCAAACCTCATCAGATGACACCTCCATTTCTCAACACCAAGCTGATGAAGAAGCTATCTGGAGGAACAGGCAACTAATGATGCAATCTTATAGCAAAACATCATTGATGTTGTCACTCATTCATTCAATCAGTCCTTATTATATGAAAGAGAGACATCAGCGGGAACCAATGTTGGTAATCCTGATATGAATCATTCAAACCTGGATCTATCTATGCAACTAGATGTGATTCTCAGGATCAGGATTCATAACACTCATGCAGCTGAAAACATTATTGGGGAAGTCTCAGAAGGTGTGAGAACTAGAAGACAAACTCACAATAAGAATGTCTGCTTGTACTCATGCTTTCTCTCTCAAATGGAACCCAAAAAGGTGGAAGAAGCCCTCAGGGACAACAATTAGGTTGAATCAATGCAAGAGGAATTGCTTTAATTCAAAAGACAAAAGGTGTGGAATCTGTGTTCACTACCACCTGGTCAAGTCCCCATTGGCACAAAGTGGGTGTTCAGGAACAAAAGAGATAGAGGTTTGATTATCAAGAATAAAACTAGACTTGTGGTTCAAGGATACACATAAGAGAAACTAATAGATTCCACTGATGTCTTTGCACCTGTTACAAGACTTGAGGCTGTAAGAATCTTCCTTTCCTTTGCTGCATCCAAGAACTTCATAGTTCAACTTGATGTCAAATGTGCATTCTTGTATGGGAACATCGACAGAGAATTCTATACGTGTCAACCACCTGGTTTTGAAGACCCACAGCACCCTCACTATGTGTGCAAACTAAATAAAGCTCTCTATGGGCTGCATCAGGCACCAAGGTTGTGGTAAGAGACATTATCTCAATTTATTCTCAAGAATGGCTACACCAGAGGCACCATAGACAAGACATTGTTCATAAGAAAATCAAGGAAGGACATGTT
Source organism: Flaveria floridana (assembly GCA_018326465.1). Classification (NCBI taxonomy): domain Eukaryota; kingdom Viridiplantae; phylum Streptophyta; class Magnoliopsida; order Asterales; family Asteraceae; genus Flaveria; species Flaveria floridana. The sequence goes on along the minus strand of BJCO01743545.1, from coordinate 11,228 downwards.
GCTTGTCTAAGTCTATGTTGATGACATCATATTTGGTTTCTCAAATGACCACATGTGCAAAGACTTTGAAAACATCATGAGGAAGAAATTCGAGATGAGTTCCATAGGAAAGATGGATTTCTTCGTAGGAATTCAAGTGAAACAGATGGAAGATGGCTTCTTCATAAATCAATCTAAATATGTTAAGAATATTTTAGAAAGATTTAAGATGAAGGATTGTCAAGCAGCCAAGACACCTATATATAGAAATCACAATCTTTGTGCTGACTCTGAGGGGGAAGATACTGACCAGCATCAGTACAGGGTAATTATTGATCTCTAATGTATCTCACTGCAAGCAGACCTGATACCATGTTTGCTACATGCTTATGTGTGAAATATCAAGCTGCTCCCAAGGTGTCCCTTCTAATTACTATCAAAAGAATACTTAGATATCTTAAAGGAGCTCCCAAACTGGGCCTTTGGTATCTTAAGAACAAAGACTTCAACCTTTATGGTTACACTGACAGTGATTATGGAGGCTGTAACATCAACAAGAAATTCACATCAGGAGAATGTCAATTTCTTGGTGGAAGGATCATCTCCTGGCAATGTAAGAAGCGGTCATGTGTCTTTGCATCAACTGCTGAGGCTGAATACATTCTGCTGCTAGCTGTTGTGCTCAACTACTATGGATTCATAATTAGATGTTAAACTATGGCTTCAACTTCATAGAGAGTCCCATCCACATAGACAACAAAAGTGCTATCTCCATCACTGAAAATCCAGTTAAGCACTCCAAGACAAAGTATATTGACATAAGGTATCATTTCATTAGAGATATTAATGAGAAAAACCTAATCAAATTAGTCAAAGTTGACTCAAATGAACAATATGCTGACTTTTTCACCGAAGATTTTGATGAACAAAGACTTAAGTATTTAATTACGGCTATTGAGATGATAAACATTGACTACTTATTTTGTATAATATGTTAAGCCTAATTTATCTATTTATAATCTAAGCCCTGTTACATAAGGTATCTCTTCAAATTTTTTAAAGTATAAACTCTTCCGAAAAGAAATTTACCATCGGAAGAGATTCTTAATCTTCTTCCGAAGGAAAATTCCTCTCATCCACAATTATCTTTCGAAGAGGTCTAAGCCTCGGAAGACAAATTGATAGCCTTGGAAGACAAATTGATCATTGATCAACTTTATTCCGAATGATACTTTCCTCTTCTCTTGGAAGCATTTTTCTTAAATCGGAAGCAAAATAGTCTTTATGATAAATTTTGCTTCGGAAGCAAAAATTGCCTTCAGAAGATAATCCGGAGAGAGAAACCTAAAATTTCTCTCGAAAGCATTTATTGTCGAAAGAATACTTTAAAATTGTAACGGAAATATTTGGGTCCACTCTGCAAAAAGTTAGATTTTATGAAAGATTGTTGGAGTATTTTTAATAAAACATCCTTACCTCTATCAAATCAGGTCGCATAGTGTTATTTCACCTTATCGGTTTGATTTTCTATCCCACTTTTAAAAGTCTCCAACTCTCTTTTCTACTTTCTTCACCACTGTAAAAGCCTGAGCTTACTGTTTCCTCTATCATCTTCAAACTCGAATTCCCTCCTTCTCAAAATTCTCAAACAATGGCTCTAAACCCTCAACATAACCAAATTGATATCCTTAATTCATCTGTGGATAGTGATTTTACTCAAGTCATTCAGTTTCTTACACAGTCTATATACCTTCCCGCTCTCACAATGAATCCTACCATCTACTCTAACCATATGTTTTAATTTTGGACAAATGGTCAGAATGAAATCATCAACAATGAAAGGGTAATTAGTTCGAGAGTCTGTGGACAAGAGATAGTAGTGAGTGAAAACACCATCAGGGAACACTTGGAACTTCATGATGCTGGAGCTCCAACTAATTCCCAAGACCTGATTTGGAAGACACCTACACTAGAATGGGCTATGGAGGTGATGTAAGTAAGTCCACTATGTACAAATTCAACTTCTCTTACAACTCGAAGTATTTACTACACATCATCCTTCATAGTCTGTCTAACAAATCCAGAGGGTGGGATCAACTCCCTTATGAAGTAGGCTGTCTAGTTCATGGGTTGGTTAAAGATCTGAGGTTCAACTACTTTAGGTTTTTTTGAATAATTTGAGGGGAAATCTCATCAAGAATACATTCTACATGTATCCTTACTTTATTCAACACTTCATCAACTGAATTGGACCTAGACAAACTAGAATATGAAGAAATTTTAGTGGTTCCTCAAATGAGGCCGGGTATCTTCCAAATGTTGAACAAGATATCTACCAACTTCACTGGAAGGTTTACTCTACTGCTTCCAGGTATGCTTGAGCCAATGGCTCCTGGTGACATCCCTGCTCAACTAGCAGGTGGTAAACCCATGCAGACATCACCACTTCAATACCAAAGGCTTACCTCCCTATCAAACACCTTTACCAGAGACGTTCCAAACGAACCCTTGTTCAATCTACTCTGATTGAACAAGCACGGCCTATTCAACCTAAAAAGCCTAGAGTGGAACACAGGGCTCCCACTCAGCTAGAGGTCTAACCTTCCTCTCCCATTAACCTCAATATCATTGTTGAGTCTCCTAAGTCTCAATCTGATGAGCCCATAACCCAAACCTTAAGCCGTCAAGATGAGTCACAATACTCTCCTGAGCATCCAAAAAGGGACAATCACATCAATGGCTTAAAGCCATTAGATGCTGACCTAGGTCCCAGGTCATTAGGTATACCCTCCATCTTCTTCACTGATCTTTTAACCCAACCTGATGAGGACTTCATGTTCCCTCAAAGCTATGAAGTTGATCTACCACACTACTCTTTGGATCAACAGAGCCTAAGGGAACCTCTGATCTCTAACCCACATCAGCAACCCTTAACTAACACCGGTGTGCAGGGGACTCATGTGGGCTCAGCTACCACTACTTAGAGTCTGTCATTGAGCTCTCAGGACAATGGTAACATCGATGAGATTGAGTCTACGGCAACTTTGCCTATTGACATCTCTGAAAGAGATATCATTGAGCAAAGTAATCCAGGGTGCAAAGAAACTAATACTGGTGATGAGGATATACATACTAGGTATGTTGTCTCATCTCCTCGTGATTCTTCACATGAAGATAAGAGAAAACTAAACTCACCATTAAGTACCTACTTTCTAAGGTCTCAAAACCTTTAATTCAAGGTTAGGATCTTAGAAAACAGGACTGCCACTCAGCAACTTGAGATTGAAAATCTCAAGGCCAAACTAGCTGAGATATAGATTGAGAAGTCTGTCAGGCATGAACGAACTTAGGTTTTTTTAAGCTCTTCCTCTAGCTCATTTACTTCTCAAGATGATGCTACCAAAAAGGGGGAGAATGTACAGGACCAAGCTCATGAGGAACCTTAAACTCTTGAGGAACCTCAATCTATGGCTCTTACAACTTTATCCTCCCTATAACCTCCACTAAAGCAATCTACTACTGTTTTCCCTCAGCCACCTCATTTGACTTTTCAAATTGACCCAAGGATGCTCATTAGCCTTCACAACTTTTTCACACAGTTCCTGATGAGCTCCTCACTTGAACAACCATCCCCTGATGTTGCCATAACCTACTTTAGAATAGAAGACTTTCAAAGGCTCAGTGCACCACCTACCACTCAGATGAAAGTTGGTCAACCTAAGGTCACTCTAGAACCTGAGATTCATTTAGAAGGGGAAATATGGACTGATGGATGTAAGGGTGGTTGCTCACTAGATGTAGTTGCTTACTAGCAGCTGATGAACCACCCTGATGTGAGGAAGTCCTGGTGGATGGCAGTTTGCTCTGATCCACTAGCAACTGATGAACCACCCTGATGTGAGGGTGGTTGCTCACTAGATGTAGTTGTAGCTCGGAATTCACTCGAGCCCTCATCTCCACCACCCTGACCCTTATCCTGGTCATCATCATCATTATCATCATCCTCGTCATCATGTGTAATCAAAACGGGCTCGACATCGAAGTCACTCTCATCATGACGCCATTTCTTCCTGGCAGGAGCTATATAATAAACATTTTCCAGATTCAACATTGGCCATATGTCCAAATAACCTTCTCACCGGAGGCTTAGTCTGCTTTCCCCTGTATACCTTCATCCTTCCCAAAGTCGTGTCATCCATCACCTCCAATGACACGTCATCATCCTTATGCTTAAGCAGGTTGGGTAGTTTCTCGTTGAGGATCATCTAAAGAAACCAGGGATACATGCAAAATCCTTCCTTTCCCTTGGCCTCGATGTTCTCCCTCCAGTAGTTGAAGAACATCTTGGAAAAACTAAATGGGTGGTTCAGCACTAACGCAACAAACGCGTTCTGAATCTGCTCACTAATCTCATCGAATCCCCCGCGTTTAGGAGCTATGCACTTGAGTATCACATGTGCCAGGTACTTGAAGGGAGGGCACATGTTACTCTTATTAAGCACGCCGGCATTGATGTTGTCGGCGTACTTAATCCTCAAGAAACATCCCCTAACAGTCAAGGGATGAAGCTTGGTTGGATGATCCATATCAACTCCCAGATCGAGTACCCTCCTCAAGTCATCTTCCCCTACATCTATGTCCTGGCCAAAAATGGAGCTGCGGATCGTGAATGGCTCAACTGCTTTGTCAACTACGGCATTCTCCCAGAATGCCTGCTGTAGAGAGCGGTATGGTGTACAGGAAGTCAAAATTGCTCGATAGATCCTGGATCGTCTCAGAAACCCTATAATCTTGACAAACTCTGTAGCGTTCCGAGATGTCGTGTTGAGGTAAGCACAAATATTATATTTAGTACTCATAGTCCATCTATCAGCCATTTCACTATAACACAAGTAACAAACATGTTAGACCAGCTCACAAGAAAGAACATTTGAATTTGAACAGTTCCTAACATACTGGTTCAATTGTACGACTGAACTGAATGACTGAACTCAATCGTACGATTGAGCATCCAACTGAGTTTAGTCGTGTGCCATGACATGCAGTTGAGCTAGCCGTGCGATTGAATCACCGATTGAATCAATCGTGCGATTGAATCATGCGTCTTGTTCAACCGTGATTGAAGTTCATCAGACTGTCCATTCGCATACATACTGTGTGAGTCCAAAAATTTGAATGATTGTCAAAACAGCTAGACTCATATAAAGATTTAAGTCATTAGAAGCGCCAAGATTTGTCATTTCACCAGTTATCTTTGAATTTCACTTGTAAGCTTATTTTAAAGGTCCTATTAAGCTTTAATCAATTCGGTTTAAGTTTTAGTATAATTCGGACATCTTAGATTGATTTACTGTATTCATGTATCCTTATTTCATCTTGACTGTACCTGTAGATGAATGTGTATCAGTTAGCAATGGGAAATCAGTGGACATCACAAGAAAATTTCAAAAAAGGGTCCTTGGGTAGTCGGTTATTTTTGAGAGAATTTGAAATAATATGTAGGGTTACGACCGACTGACCTCCTTTTATACTGTTGTGAGTTTCAGTCGTGTGACTAGAACCATACGCATGGTTCATACGTGCGACTGAGGTTCAGTCGTACGAATAACCTATACGCATTCAACCAATCTTAGGATTGGTTCATACTGAGGATGCCAATCGTGCGACTCGGCCATCCTCATAGTCCAGTCGGGTGACCAAACCACACTTGTGGTTCAATCGTGTGATTGGTCCATACTTATGGTTCAATCGTACGATTGGCCCATACTTATGGTCCAATTGTGCGATTGGGCTATTCTAGTGAATTTGACTTTGTTTGTCCAATTATTCACATACTTATCTTTGATAGATGATATTATGACCATGGATCATCTCAGACATGGTCCTTTTAACTGAAAACCATTTGATCAACTCAGACGTGATCCTTTTAACCAGAAATAACCAGAAATCATTCGATCACCTCAGAAGTGATCCTTTTAAATGAAAATCGTTGATCACCTCAGACGTGATCCTTTTATCTTTCAGAAACAAGCCTTTTTAACATTTGGTTTATTTTGTGACATTCACAGGGTTTATTCTTGTTGCATAGTCTGACACTGACACAATACTAACATAACTAAAACAAGGAAAACTTGAACTAAATTGAAATAAGACATATTTTTGTGTTTTTCATTTAGAGAAGGGTGGAAAGCATTTTAACATTACTTAACAGATTTCTCCCCCTGAGCAGAATGGCCTTAAACATTAATATCAGTTCTAGAAAGATTCACATGGAATCAGACATGCATAAAACACCATCATTTGGGAACTTATGTATTTATATCAAAAACATCGAATATTACATATCCGATTCATAGAATCTGATTCATCTAAGAGTCAAACCACTAACAGGAAATCATGCTATAGATGTTGTATAACACACGTTGATTTTGAACATCGAGAGATGTACCCACAATGATTGTCAGTATATTTGTCCACTTAAATCCATACATAGATTTTTGACACACATTGGTGATAATTTAGGTGTAATTGTTCAACAAGTATTTGTGGATCCCACGCTTATATGGTTATTAACCTTCCTCAGGAGATATTTGAGCCGTCTATGGGTTTTTGTCAAGAAGAGATTATTCTAAGAGCTTTTAAAGAGATGCCAAGCCTCAGGTCAGTGCCATCGCATAGCAAAGAGGCGCAAACAATAATGAATTCTTAGAATATATAGGTTATGCTTATCCTCAGGTCAGTGTAATCGCACAACAAAGAGGCAAACTTCCTATCTTCTTGTTAGAGCTATTTTAAAATACATTTAACATGGCAACGACATTAGCCATTTGTATTGCTCCTATTTTTGTTCACTAGCACACATTTGTGTCTTTCTTTTTGCTCTTCACACATTAGCCATTTGTATTGCTCCTGTTTTTATTCTTTTTGCGATTGCGACTATTATTGGTTTTTGTTACCGAGTCGGGGGTCTCTTCGGAAGCAGTCTCTCTATCTCCCAAGATAGAGGAAAGACTCGCCGCCACCTACCCCTCCCAGACCCTGCTCTTGAGTGGGACTTACTGGGTATGTTTGTTTGTTTGTTTGTTTTAGCTCTTCACCCCTTATTGGAAATTTATTGATTGTGCAGACCAGGGATAAGATGGGAACCCACACCTTGTTGATTGATTTAATTTACATGATTCACCAATGATGTCTATTAGTCTATTGTGTTGAATCTACCGACACATCATATAATGGACATACAACCTCTAGATCTACTTTCTCCATGTAACCATAGTAACAGACTAGCTTACTATCATTTTTCAAATTAGTAGGCTTTGACTTCTCAGACTTATAACTTTTTTTACTTTTAGTATAATATTTCAAAAATGAAAATCCTTTTGGTGTCCCCAACGATTCGATGTCTGTGTACTATCATATTTCAGTGTACTAAATCGATTTCTAGGATTTGACGTCTTTGCTTATCAGCTTACCTGCCCACCCCCCATATTTTTTTAAGTAATAAATACTAAAACTTAAACTATTCTCCCCCTAAAATTCTAAAACAGAAAATCTTTTTAAGTTTTTGAATTTTTTTAAGATAAAAGAGAAAAAAAATAAAATAAAATAAAAACTAAGACACATACTGACAGATTATGAGCTCGACTCCTACGGAATTACATCTTCTTTCTTTTTAACGCCATTAACCTCTAAAAGATAATAAAATCTCGGTTTATCAAAAGCTTTTGTATAGAGGTCGGCGCGCTGAAAATCCGTGTTAATTTTAATTACATCGATTAAATGTTTTTCAAAACAATCATGTATGAAGTGATATTTAATGCCGATGTGTTTAGTTTTGGGATGTTGTACTAGATTTTTAGTTACAACTATGGCAGCAGAATTATCAACAAAGATAGGAGTGTTAGTAAATTGCAAACCGTATTCCTGCAATTGTTGTTGAATCTAGATAATTTGAGAGCAGCAACTTGCAGCAGTAACGTATTCAGCTTCACATGTTGACAAAGCAACAGACGTCTGCTTCTTACATTTCCAGGTGACTAACCGCCTTCCAAAAAATTGACACCCTATAGATGTCGACTTGTTGTTCATCTTGCATCCACCATAGTCTGAGTTACTGTACGCTATAAGTTCAAAGTCATCATCATGAGGATACCACAACCCGAGTGTTGGAGTACCCTTCAGATAACGAAAGATCCGCTTCACCCCAATCAGATGATTGACTTTTGGTTTTGACTGATATCTGGAACAGAGACACGTGGCATACGTGATATGAGGACGAGAAGCTGTGAGATACATTAGAGATCCGATCATTCCGCGATACATGGTGGCATCTACTAAATCCCCATTGTCATCGGGTGCCACATCATGGTTTGTGGCATGTGGCAAGAGGGGTACCAGCAACTGTTACTTTTCCATATCAAACCTACTTAGGATGTCTCCCACGTATTTGGTCTGATGTATAAAGATTTCATTAGGTGTCTGATCCACCTATAACCCTAGAAAGAACTTCATCTCTCCCATTGCACTTATTTCAAATTCAGCTTTCATCACAGATTCAAATTCTTTACATAATGCTTCGTTTTTTTACGGGTGATTATGTCGTCCAAGTATATCTGAACCAACAGTAAATCACTATCTTTTTATTTGACGAATAACGTGCAGTCGATCACTCCCCTACGAAAGCCATGTTTCAGCAGCTGTGTGGAGAGTTTCTCATACCAGGCTCGAGGGGCTTGATATAGCCCATACAAAACCTTGTCCAACTTATAAACTGCATTCCAATTATAAGGATCTTTGAAACCTTCAGGCTGACTGACGTATACTATCTCGCGGATTTCACCATGTAGAAATGCACTCTTCATATTCAATTGATACACCTTGATTTTCATGTAGGATGCGTAGGCTAGGAAGATTCTAATTGCTTCCATCCTAGCAACTCGTGCAAATACCTCATTATAGTCCACACCTTCGACTTGTCTGAATCCTTGGACTACTAACCGTGCCTTGTTTCCGATAATGACCTCCTTGTCATCTTTCTTGCAACGAAGAACCCATTTTGTGCTGATAACTTTTCACCCTTTGGTCTGTCCACTAGTGTCCACACTCCTAGCTTCTTAAATTGAAGAAGTTCTTCTTGCATAGCGTTTACCCATGCCTCATCTTTTACCCATGCCTCATCTTTCAAGGCATCACTTACATACTTTGGCTTAACTTGAGAAACGAAACACTTAAATGCCCCATCATGTATGTATCCTTTTCCATCACTGCTGTATAATCAGCTGTGTAGAATGGATTTGTTGTCTGAACCCAAGAGAGTAAATTCTTAATGATGTTGTATAGGGGATGATTCACACTAATCCTTGTAACTAGATTTGTAGGCACGACTAATTCATTTTCCAGATTAGGAATCACTGGTTCATATATGACTGGTTGATCATTTGCCCCAGAAGTTTCAGCCAATTCACCGTCATCTGCAGGTGTACTTTCATCTGAGGACTGATCACTGACTTCCAGATCTTCCTTTGAAGCCCCAGAAGCACCATAGATTGGAGCAGAGTGCTTGAGTCTAAATTAGGAGTATTCAGGACGTCATACATCATTTGGGCAGCCACCTCGTCATTGGAATAAACAGGAGGAAGATTGAAGAGGTTGAAAAATCCATCAAAATAAAAAAAAAGTGATGGACATTTTCCAGCAGGGGGTGGTGTATCTTTGCACATCTACGTTGCACCACATTTCAAATTAACCCGTACAGTTGTTGTAAACTTGTTTGTCAGGTATATTGTATCCTAGAAAAATTCCTTCATCTGCTTTTTCATTAAACTTGCCAGTCTGAGTTTTCTTCAGCAACATGCAAGTAGCTACAAATGGTTCCAGATACTCAAAATTCGGTTTACGCCTTTAAAGCAACTCATAACAAATTTTACCATGACGTTTGACAACTAATACCCGATTGAGAGTGTAACATGCATTAGCAACTGCTTCATTCCAGAATTGAACAGGCAGTTTTGAATCTGCCAACATCGTCCTTGCAGTTTCAATCAAGGTTCGATTTTTGCCTTCAGCAACTCCGTTCATCTGTAGAGTATAGATAGAAAAGAATTAATGAACAATCCCTTTCTCTCAACAGAAAGCCTCCATCCACTGGTTCTTGAACTCAGTGTCATTGTCTGAATGAATCTTCCTTATTTTCAGCTTATACAGAGACTCCAGTGTAATGACCAATTGTTTGAAAGAATTAAACGTCTCTGACTTTGTTTTGAGAAACATCACCCAGGAAAATCTTGAATAATCATCAGTTACTACAAAACAGCACCAATCTCCTGCAATGCTTTTAATACTGACAGGGCCAAACAGATCCATATGCAAAAACTCCAGTGAAATCTCAATAGAGTGAACTTTCTTTGTTTTGTGAGATTTCTTGGTCTGTTTCCCTTTCTTGCATGCGATACAGAAATCTGGAAGCTGAAAGTTCTTGACTGTAACGCCTTCAACCAGTTGATTTTGAACCTATTGGTCCATCTTCCTAGGATTAACGTGTCTCATTCGTCTGTGCCAACAAATAGAATCCCTCTCGGTGACTTTGGACAGGAAACACTGAGCAGCAGACTCAGTTGTACAGGCTTTTGACATGTCCAAGACATACAGGTCGTTATATCTTGAAGCTGACATTAGAACTTTCTCCTCAGGGATAACATAATCCTTCTTCAGAATGTAACATCTATTATTAGCGAATACAACATTGAAGCCCTTGTCGCAGATTTGAGAAACTGAGAGTAAATTGTTCTCCAGTTGTTGAACGTAGTTGACTTTATCGAATTTTACATTCTCATTTCCCATTTCACCTTGAACTGTGATATAACCTCCTTTATTTCCCGCAAAAGATACATGTCCCCTTTGGTTTGTTCGACATTGAAAAGGAGAGACAGATTCCCGGTCATGTGCTTGTATGCCCCACTATCAATAATCCAGGTGTTAGTGATAGCGTTGTAGCGGACAACCTGTATAAAAACAAAAATGATCAGTTCAAGAGTGGGACCCAAGCATTTACTGGCTTGGGTTTCCCAAAGCCATCATGCATTATAAACTCCACCCACTGTCCTTCGGAAGATGAAGACACATTTTCTCCATCTTGTCCTCACTCTCAGACACACTTGTTGATTTTGCTTGCCGCAAACCAGTTTTGTGTAAGGCATGTTTGTGATAAACAGACGACTGGTTTATAGTTTGAACCTTTGGTTTTCTTTCAT
>BJCO01743524.1:0-10696 GCA_018326465.1 Flaveria floridana | reverse complement strand
GGAATTGACTGAGTAAGCAGAGCATAAACTTTCTTCTCAGCATTGTTCTTGAGCTTTTGTCCATCATTCATGCCACCTAGTGTAAGTTTGACTCCATCTGCACCTATAGGCATGCTATAACATGTCTCTATCGACTCCCACAGATTGGGATCTACGCCATTCAAATAAATCTCAAATCTTTGCTTCCACTGTGGGTAATCATCTAACATGATTAGCTTAGGAGGCTTGTTAAATGATTCCCTACTTCATTTTCCAGAAGCAACAAATTCTGGATCCTTGAATCTTTACCTGCTGTGAATGCTGAATACTGATCCCCCATTACTATTAACTTTAACTTTGGAACAAAACTGTTACTGCTTGTGCGAATGAAGGTGTGCGATTAGACGGCTCGTGCGATTGAACAATGTGAATGGCTCAAACGTGCGAATGAACCAACGCAGATGGCTCAAACGTCCGAATGAACCAATTCGGATGAATCAATCGTGCGTATGGACAGATGCGGATGTACAATGCGACTAGACAGTTTAGTCGTACGAATGAAGGTACGAATGAGTCCAATCGTGCGTATGAGGGATGCGTCTGAATTCAGTCGTGCGATTGAGTCAATCGGGTGACTGAAGCTGCGTGAGTTTGAAAATTCGAAGGTTTAAGGTATTTTGGACGCAAAAACACGAATTTTCACAAACCCTAATTGCCGTATGCCGGGAAAAATGAACTTTACGAACTGGAGATGTTGTGAACACCATTTGACACACAGGAATTGCGTTTTTCATGGAAAAACACAATTTTTATATCAAGAACGATTAAATCACACGTAAATCAAGAGCCAAGGCTCTGATACCACTTGTCAGGACATAGTATTGAATGAAATACTAACTGATAAACGTGTATACCTAATCAAATAGTGCGGAATCCTATTTGATTGGCGATCCAATCAGTAAGAACGCACGTAGAATCAATTGTAAATTGAATCTAAACTTTAAGAACGATTGATAATCGATCAAGTGCGATCTATGAACTTGGAACATGTTCTTAGAGGTCTCCAGACGGCTAGGGTACGTAGGGATTCGAAGTGCTTAGTTTTTCCACGATTTAAGTGGTATTTATAGGTTAGTGTTTCTCATTCGTGCGACTGAACCAAAAGTATGGTTCAGTCATGCGATTGAGCCATGCAGTTGATCCATTCGCATGACTGAGTGTTTAGTCGTGCGACTGAGCCAATCTTATGTTCCAATCATGCGACTGATCCAGTCTCCTGGTTCAGTCGTGCGACTGAGTCATTCGCATGAAGTTGTTCATGCGTATGGTCCATTAGCATGGGTCATTCACATGAGAACTTCACATTACTAAGTTTGAATATATTTATTAAACATTACATTACCAATATTAATTCAAACAACCACAAACCTATATAATCAATTAAGTACGTGTTAAACAACTCATTAGTGAAATATCCAACATTATAACCACAACCAAACATTTGTATTTCATTAAGTATCCAACTATTACATATGTGTAAGACAATAAAGACATATTACATTAAGTTCAGAACCTAGGTACACATGTATCTACATACTTTTCTAAAAGGGAAACTTTAATTATGCAAAACCTTGAATATGATAATTTGAGTATGTTAGGAACATTAGGATCATGCTAGTATGTTAATGGATGATTTCTAATGTGATAGAATGTATTGGTTAGGTTGAATGAATGTTGATTTGGTTAGTTATATGTTTTGGCCTGTTTGTGGGAATTCATGGTTATGGGTTATAAGGGTATGTTAGGACTATTGTTAGTTGATTGTTGATCATGAATGAACATGTTGGATGCTATGTGTTGTGTTAATTGGTATGTTGGTGATCATTATACACGCGTGCGAATCTAAGGCCCCTACTTAGCAAGATTGGCAGGGTTTAGGGTGTGAAGTCGTGAGTGGCTTCACATGGCATGTGGTACGTGATTTGATCCTTGTATGATGTATTGGTTGTGTTATAGTATACTGAGCATGATAATTGTTAAGATTCACATGACTTGTATGATATTCGGTGATATGATGATATAGGTAGTACTTATGGGTAATGAAGTGTCATATGTGATCAGTCTGTATGTTAATCATGTATGAAGTACTGTTATGATTGTTTAAATGAAAACTTCACCTATAATGTCACTAACAGGTCAAACGGGTCAACTGGGTCAAATGTGTCTTGTCGTATAAAACCTTGAGTCCTTTGATTGTAGAGCACTTAGGGTTTCTTTGGGAATTCTGTGTACACGTACTTATGTACTCGTGTGTTCTAGGTAACCTCTGAAGGTTGTCTTTCCACCCTTTCTTGTCAAGTTAAGCTTTAGGTATCTCTTACGTGTATCAGGTGAGTTCATGCCCCACTCTTTTTACATACTCTCCTTTAGGGCAGATAGCATACTTGTTTTAAAAACGCTTTATTTAAATAAGATGTGTATAGTATAATATAGTGTTGATTACCATTGAAAGTCCTTACACTTTCGGATTGTTAATAATGAATTAGTGGGAAATCTTGGGTAGTACTACTGGGTCTGATGAGCCCCACCTGTGTGACTCGAGGTCAGACGGGTATAATATTTTCCTAATGAACATTGTCACGACTTGGTAAGTCATGGCAGTAGGCAACGAACGTAACACAGTCGGCTTCAATCGTGAAATTACTATGATTATTACTTTTTGTTTATAGACTAGCAATCTATTTTGCAATTGTTACTAATTATTGTTTATCACAAACTCTTGAACTCACCAACCGTTCTGTTGACTTGTTTAGTATGCTATTCTCAGGTTATGGTTGCCAATTGCCTAGGAGCACTTACGAGTCAGCATTATGAAGTTGTCTGCATGTCATGAAAGTGTTTTGTTTATGCTTGATAAATACAAGAGCATCGGGAAGGAATGGCAAATGATAGATTTGCAGCTCTAGAAGCCCAACGAGCAGCACTCCAGATTGCTATAGCTCCTGCTCCGGCAAAGGACCCTGAGGATGAGGACCCTGAAGAAGCCCCCGAGGAGGAGGAACCGGAGGAGATGGATGACGAAATCGATGGATCGGATGTTGTTAATTGACTTTCTTTTGTATGACTTAGACTATGTAGTGTTTCTTTCTTTTGAAACCTATGTGGGAAGGGTTGTTTCCTACCCAACTGACAAACTCAAATTTGGACACTGAAGAATATTTTGTGACTAATTTACAATTTATTTACCTTTGGTTATTATTTTCGTTATAAATGTTATGGTGGGGGTGAATTCATTATTTCTTATTGTATATAGTACTTCAATGAGATAAATATGTTAGATGTTACTCATTATTGTATTTGTGAATGTAAGGTGAAATATGGACGCTGGTGGACGTGGACGTGGACGTGGACGTGGGCATGAACGTGGTGCTGGAGGCCGTGGTGGCGGTGCCATAAATATGACGCCTGCTGAGTTAGAAGCCCTAATAAATGAGCACATTTAGGAGGCAGTGGCTGCTGGACAGCCAGCAGGTAAATGACAATGGAAGTTAAACCAATTATCATAGTTAACTGTATAGGATATCTGACTAATGTCTGTTATATCAAAATAGGACCACCACTGTGTACCTATAAGTCCTTTATGGATTGTAAACCACATACCTACAGTAGGACAGAAGGAGCTGTAGGATTGGTGCGGTGGTTCGAGAAGACTAAGTTGGTCTTTGCAAAATGCAACTGCCCGCCTGCTGATCAGGTGAAGTATGCCACTGGGACTCTGGAAGTTGCGGCACTTTCCTGGTGGAATGCTCAGGTCCAAATGTTGGATCAAGCTATGCCAAGATTGAGGCAATAAATAATTGGGTTGTACCTAAAACGCCGAGCGAGATACGACAATTCCTTGGATTAGCAGGGTATTACCGATGGTTCATTGAAGGATTCTCTAAGATTTCACAACCTCTCACAACTTTGACTCATGAGGGAATGGCATACAAATGGGGTAATTGTCAAGAATCAGTCTTCCAGTTGCTAAAACAGAAACTCTGTAGTGTATCGATACTGGCACTACCGGAAGGAACAAATGATTTCGTGGTGTATTGTGACGTATCCATTCAAGGACTAGGTTGTGTCTTGATGCAACGAGATAAGGTGATAGCCTACGCCTCGAGACAACTGAAGGCTCACGAGACGAACTATACTACCCATGACTTTGAATTGGGTGCAGTGGTTTTTGCCTTAAAGATTTGGAGACATTACTTGTACGGTACCAAGTGCACTATCTGCACAGATCACAAAAGTCTTCAACATATCTTTGAGCAAAAAGAACTGAATATGAGGCAACTGTGCTGGATGGAGCTATTAAATGATTATGACTTTGCTATCAAATACCATCCGGGGAAGGCAAATGTGGTTGCTGATGCCTAAAGCCGGAAAGGGACGGCTAAACCTAGACGAGTGCAAGCTTTACAGCTTACAATTAGTACCCAACTGCCTAAACAAGTTAAGGAAGCATATATACAAGCTTTAAAAGCAGAGAATATCGGGTCTGAGTCATTACATGGGATGGATAAACAATTAGAGGTGAAAGATGATGGAATTCGTTACTTCATAGATAGACTTTGGGTACCTGTACATGGAAATCGGAGAGACTTGGTGATGAGTGAGGCACACAAGTCTATGTACTCTATACATCCTGGATCTAACAAGATGTACCATGATTTGAAGACGTGCTACTAGCGGCTTAACATGAAGGCGGATGTAGCTACTTATATGAGCAAGTGTCTGACCTACTCGAAGGTGAAAGTGGAGTATCCGAAACCGTCTGGTCTACTTCAACAACCCAAAAACCCTATGTGGAAGTGGGATCAGATATCCATGGATTTTATCACTAAGTTACCTCGCATTTCTACTGGTTGTGACACAATATGGGTTATCGTAGACCGATAAACAAAGTCTGCTCATTTCCTACCAATTAAGGAAAGAAACAAGATGGAGAAATTAACCCGAGTCTATCTGAAGGAGATCGTTTTGAGACACAGTGTACCGATCTCAATTATTTATGACCGCGATGCTCGTTTCACATCGCACTTCTTGCAATCACTACAGAAATCTTTCGGTACGTGATTGGATATGAGTACTACTTATCATCCACAGACTGGAGGTTAAAGTGAGCGTACTATACAGACGTCAGAGGACATGGTACGTGCTTGTGTGATTGACTTCAGGAATAATTAGGAAGTTCACCTACCATTGGTGGAATTTTCTTATAACAACAGTTGTCACACTAGCATAAAGACAGCACCTTTCGAAGCTTTGCATGGGAGAAAATGTAGATCAGCAATTTGCTGGGCTGAAATTGCTGATAGTCAGCAAACGGTTCCCAAGCTACTACATGAGACAACTGAGAAGATTGTGCAAATAAGGAACCGTATGGCTGCAGCGCGAGACAGACAGAAGAGTTTTGCTGACAAGCGACGGAAACCCTCAGAGTTTCAGATTGGTGACAAAGTTTTATTAAAGGTCTCACCATGGAAGGCGTAGTTCAGTTTAGTAAGCGAGGAAAGCTAAATTCGAGATACGTTGGACCATTCGAGATACATTGGACCATTTGAGATATATATATATACATATATATGTATATATGTGTGTATATATATATATGTATATATAGACATAATATTATATATATATGTATATGTATATATATATGTATAAATAATGGAAGGGTTCAAATGAGAACTCATTTTTTATAAGAACTCTAGAAACGAGTGTCAGACACAAGTTTTCAGTGGCAAAATGGTAAATAACAAAAACATATAAAAATTTACAAAACAATAAAAATTAAAAAGATAAAAACATAAAAATGTTTCCCTCATTTTCATCTTTCAAAAAAATATAAAAAATTTCAATATTATAAAAAACGTTTTTTACAAACGTTATTTTATACCTGTGTAATCTCTCTATCTCTCAGGATAGAGGAAAGACTTGCCACCACATACCCCTCCCAGACCCTGCTCTTCAGCGGGATACACTGGGTATGTTTATTTGTTTGTTTATTTATTTTATACATGTGTAATACTGGATTTACACATCGGCAATACCGGATTTACACGTGTAAAACATGATCTACACATATGTAAAACACGATCTACACATATGTAAAACACGATCACACATGTGTATAACCATATATATTACACACATGTGTTGTGACATCCAGTAATTTTCCGTTACCAAACTCCGTTAGTTCTGTTAATTCTATTAGGTGTTGCATACATGTGTCGTGAACACACACTAGTTGTCGTTGAACGTTGGTGACTTTAAAAATAGTTAACAATGACAAACTAATAATAATTTAACCAATAATATGATTATCAAGTTATGCTTATGTGTTTGTGTGTTTTAAATATTAATTGGGAAATTAATCATGTAATGTGAAAATATGTGTATTAATTCGTATATTTTGTGTTTAGTAAAGATAAAATATATAGTTGTTATTATTAGTTTACGTGTTTAGTAATTTAGTTAAAACACTTTTAAAAAGAGTTTAAAGCTTAAATTTTATGAAAATACAAAACACAAGGGTTTAAAGGGTAATTATAGTTATTTAATTAAAACAAGAAACCCAACCCTAGCCCCCATAACCCCATCGGCTGCGACCTCACTCTCCTCTCCCTATCCTCTTGCGATTTTAACCAAGTACAACCAATAATCCACGGTTTTGATCGATTTCAAGCTATAGAACACGTTGGAATTATCAAGTACAAGATAATACACGTTTAAAGGTTAGAGTTTTACAAGTTTTATGGGGTTTTTGATGTGGGTCGAACCCTAATTCGAAATTGGGCTCAAAAATGTTGAAATTGTTGTTGTTTGATGATGTTAATAAGTTAGTTAGGTTGAATACATGCTAGTTAATGATGATTTTGCAATAAAGTTTGGATTTTGATGGATTGTTCATAGGTTACTAAGAATAGTAACTATATTTTGCATGAAATGTTGATTTAATGATGAATTGGTGTTATGGATGTGTTTATGATGATGATTAGGTGCAAGATTGTTGTTATGAATGTTGGAAATTCAAGAACGCACATTGTAGTTGTTACCTTGCTTAAAATAGTAACTTTTGGTGTTGAATGTTGATGAATCATGTTGATTAGATGTTGTTGATCATGTCTATATATTGTTATGAACTAGAATGGGTATGTAAACGGTAAATTCATGAATGTAATGTGAGTTTGATGAATTTGGGATGTACTTTCCCAAAAGGGTAACTTTAATTATGCAAAACCTTGAATATGATAATTTCAGTATGTTAGGAACATTAGGATCATGCTAGTATGTTCATGGATGATTTCTAATATGATAGAATGTATTGGTTGGGTTAAATGAATGTTGATTTGGTTAGTTATCTGTTTTGGCCTGTTTATGGGAATTCATGGTTATGGGTTATAAGGGTATGTTAGGACTATTATTAGTTGATGGTTAATCATGAATAAACATGTTGTATGTTATGGGTTATGTTAATTGGTATGGTAATGATCATCATACACGCGTGCGAATCTGAGGCCCCTACTTAGTAGGATTGGCAGGGTTTAGGGTGTGAAGTCGTGAGTGGCTTCACATGGCATGTGGTGCGTGATTTGATCCTTGTAGGATGTATTGGTTGTGTTATAGTATACTGAGCATGATAATTGTTGAGATTCGCATGACTTGTTTGATATTTGGTGATATGATGATCTAGGTAGTACTTATAGGTAATGAAGTGTCATATGTGATCAGTCTGTATGTTAATCATGTATGAAGCACTGTTATGATTGTTTAAATGAAAACTTCACCTATAATGTCACCAACGGGTCAAACGGGTCAACTGGGTCAAATGTGTCTTGTCTTTATAAAACCTTGAGTCCTTTGATTGTAGGGTTTCTTTGGGATTTTTGTGTACACATACTTATTTACTCGTGTGTTCTACGTAACCTCTGAAGGTTGTCTTTCCACCCTTTCTTGTCAAGTTAAGCTTTAGGCATCTCTTACGCGCATCAGGTGAGTTCATGCCCCACTCTTTTTACATATTCTCTTTTGGGGGAGATAACATACTGGTTTTATAAACGCTTTATTTAAATGAGATGTGTATGGTATAATATAGTGTTGATTACCATGGAAGTCCTCACACTTTTGAATTATTAATAATGAATTAGCGGGAAATCTTGGGTAGTACTACGGGTGAAATATTGTCCTAATGATCATTGTCACGACCTGGTAAGTCGTGGCAGGAGGCAACAAACGTAATACAGTCAGCTTCAATCGTGAAATTACAATAATTATTACCTTTTATTTATAGACTAGCTATCTATTTTGCAATTCTTACTAATTATTGTTTATTACAAACTCTTGAACTCACTAACCGTTGTGTTGACTTGTTTAGTATGCTATTCTCAGGTTAAGGTTGCCAATTGCCTAGGACCACTCACGAGTCAGCATTATGAAGTTGTCTGCATGTCATGAAATAGTGTTTTTTTATGCTTGTTAAATACTTAAGCTTTGTTTTTTCATAACTTATTGGCGCGTATGTTTGCGCAGTTTCAACTCATGTTACACTGTTTTGGATTTTCTAGTTTCTTAAACGCTTCCACAATATTTAAAGTAAATCTCTAATTTTGAATGTTAGTCCGTATAGAGTCGTTCTTGGTAACTAATGACTGGGATCCTAGTATGTCACGCGACTCGCGATAAAACCCCATAGGCAGATTTTAAGAGTGTGACAGATTGGTATCAGAGCCATTAGTTATAGAGAACTAGGTTGCATACATATTATACTATAACCGCACACAGTTAGTTAGTTACATGTTCCTTGTTCTTCTACTGTATACTCATTGGCATACACATCACATATTCTGCAGCATGGCATTATCATCGAGAGCTAGGGGTAAGAGACCGGTACCTCCTACACGTTCTGAGTTCCCACCTCCTTCACCTGTACCCAATCGGGCACCTGACTGGCCCCGACTAGCCTACCCTCACGAGAAAATCAACTGGGATCAACCTTTTGCTTTGATGGAGCGCGATCCTCCATGGGATTGGAGCTTCTATCCTAAGTATGTAAATGACATGATGTACAGGGGACGCGTGGCTGTTTCGAGGCCAAAAACTAGGAACAACACTGAGTAGCCTACCTTTCTCTCCCACAGACCGTACAGTCGAACGAGCAGTTGATTGCAGCTTTAGTGGCACCAATGGATACCGAGTAGCAACGGGTCTCGAGGCTCACTAGTGAGAATGATACTCAGAAACACGAGGTGCAAGAACTATGACAGCGAGTGGATACACTTGAGGAGTGGCATGGGAAAACCCTAAATGGGTGTTATACTATGGAAGAAGTCATGATAGCGCTTACGGGACGCGTGAATGAACTAGAGCAGTGGGAAGGAATGGCAAATGTTAGATTTGCAGCTCTAGATGCCCAACTAGCAGCACTCCAGATTACTATAGCTCCTACTCCGGTAGAGGACCCTGAGGATGCGCACCCTGAAGAAGCCCCCGAGGAGGAGGAACCGGAGGAGATGGATGATGATAGCGATGGATCGGATGTTGTGGATTGACTTCCTTTTGCAATTGTTGCTAATTATTGTTTATCACAAACTCTGCACTCACCAACCGTTTTGTTGACTTGTTTAGTATGCTATTCTCAGGTTAAGGTTCCCAATTGCGTAGGAGCACTCACGAGTCAGCATTATGAAGTTGTCTGCATGTCATGACACAGTGTTTTGTTTAGGCTTGTTAAATACTTATGCTTTGTTTTTGCATAACTTTTGGCACGTATATTTGCGCAGTTTCAACTCATGTTATACTGTTTTGGATTTTCTAGTTTCTTAAACGCTTCCGCAGTATTTAAAGTAAATCTCTGATTTTGAATGTTAGTCCATATAGAGTTATTCTTGGTAACTAATGACTGAGATCCTGGTATGTCACGCACCTCGCGGTAAAACCCCGCACACGGATTTTGAGGGTGCGACATGTGTAATGACTTATTTACACATGTGTAAATAATGATTATTTGATTCTTTTTAAAAATTATATCAATATGATATTTGTGGGAAAGATAAAAAACTACTAAAATTAATGTTGGAATTTTTATGAAAAAATAATTTCATGAGAAAAAGATATGAACATTAAAAAAATGATGGAATGATATGTCACTTGCATTTGATATTAAATGTGTGACTAATATTGATTACTATAGTTCATACAAAAAATATGGTTTTAAAGGTAACCCTAACCTTTTTTGTATATATATATATATACATACATATATATATATATATATATACATATATATATATATATACACATCCAGGATAGGGTTATCTTGATAACTATCCTTTTTAATAAGAACTCTACGAACCAATATAAGTCACACAATTAACATCACATTCAAGTCACATGTCAATTGAACCTTTTTTTCAAAATGTTCATAACTTTTTCTTACGATATTATTTTTCCCAAAAAAATTCACCATTACTTTCAGTTATTATATATATACATATGTATATATATGTATATATATATATATATATATATATATATATACATATGTATATATATAGGTATATATATACATATATATATACCTATATATATATATCTATATATATATACATATATATATACCTATATATATGTATATATATAGCTATATATATATATACATATGTATATATAT
>BJCO01743516.1:0-17177 GCA_018326465.1 Flaveria floridana | reverse complement strand
ATTTATAATTATTTTGAGAACTCAACTCAACCTCTTTCAAGCTACAAGAAAAAAAGTTTTGCTTTAACCCGAACCCTTCTTCCTGTCACCAAACGTCCCCATTTTTTCAACACTATAAAATAAGTATGAAATAGTAAAATTTCCAATACCTGTAAGTAATAGGAGAGAACCCCTCTTCCTTTGCTTTCCACATGCATAGACTGCACAATAAATCATGGACATGACATGCTTTAATTTGTCCATCTATCAACGCCTTTTTTGAAAACTAAAACCAGACTTCTCCCAAGTAAATCCATCAAGTAATCCTCTGCCACATCTTCCAAAGTTTTACTATCTGTTTGATCTATGAAACCCTGAGCAACCCATAACCAAATTAGTTTGTGCACTGGGATATCATAATCTCCAGGAAATACTCCTAGATAGAGAAAGCATGGTCTTAAATGTGAAGGTAGATGATTGTAACTTAAAGCTAGAGTGTCCATGTATTGATCCGGGTCTCTCACAATCTTAAACCTACACTTCTCTTGATCCTTAAATGTAATAACAGTCTCACTCTCATGTGACAATTGACAAATACAGTTTACGGTAACATATGCAAGTTCAGATTGAAGGGGCCTTTTATCTTCAAACGTCCTGGTATATTCATTCCAGTTACAATCACCATCCAAAGACCTAAACCTAATACAAATTTCACTGAAATACAACACTAATTTACTATGAACTCCATCCAAAGCATATATACACTTTAAATAAGAACAAATCACAACATAAAACTTCAATTAGCCAGCACATCAAGCGATTACCGAGAATAACGTTGGCACCGATGAGGTATCTTCGTATAAGCCATGAGAGTCCTTCGATTTGGTGAGGCTTAAGCGTCGCCGTTACACCGAAATCAGAACAGTTGACCTCAGCCTCGCCGGCGTGGTGCTCGTCTCCGTCGAATACATACTTCGCGGCGGCGATTAACTTGTTGCTGGCGATGTGAAAGCGGAAACACAGGGGTGAAGATTTAGGGGTTAGATTGAACAACGGGAGAGAAGCAGGTCGGGTCTTACTGAAGAAGATGGTGACGGTGGCGGTGGCGGTGGAGGGGGCGGTGGCGATGGCGGTGGCGGTGGCGGTGCCTTCTCTCCATGTTAGGGTTTTCCCCCTTGTGATCCAATAAATCCAATAAAGGTGAAGAAGATAGTCGGTGGCACTGTAGCCACCGACCAAAGTCTTTAATATAGATATATAATTCGGTAAATGCAATTAAGTTGTTTTATAAGGGATATATGCCATTATATCTATATAAAATTAATTCATATGATGTTTGTAGAAGTACCATTCTTACGGTCTATTGTATTATCAACTATTTGAGCCAATACAAAGGTCAATAGGCTTTGTTTATATCAAATCTTTTAGAACATTAGGCTTTGTTTATTTTCACACTCAATGGTTATTTTCATTTCTAGAAATCTAATTTTACATGAACAAAATATGTGTTTGTTCTATTATCAATTTTGAAACTTTTTACTTGACTTGAAATCTTGCAGTATTGCATAATGCTAGTTTAATTTTATCTGACCATGTTTGGTATTGCTTATTTTGTTGAAAATGACTTTTAAAGAAAATGACTTATTGACTTATAACTTTTGAGAAGTAGTTTTTAAAAAAATTGTTTGAATTAGCTTATAAACTGAATAGTCAATAAGTTGTTTTGTAAAAAATGTTTGGTTTAGCTTATTAATGTAAAATGACCAAAAAGAACATTCTGTTAAAAGTCAATAAGCTGTTTTTTTAAATGTTTGGGATTGCTTATTTACGTTTTGTAAAAGTCAATACGATGTTTTCTATTATCTACTTTAAATGACTCTTTTGGTCCCCAAGGAGCACGCATGGCACTACTCTGTCCACGTTGAAATTCGGGTATCTGATACTGAATTATTTGACCTTTGTACGGAGCAAGATAACCTTTAGTATTTAGGTATCCGACATCAACGACGTAATATTTATCTATAAATAAAACAAACAATAGTTAACCTTTTCTAACATGTATAACAAATAAAAAATACATGTAGAACGGATCATTATACTAACCACCAGTTGGATGTGGTAACTGAAGTTCCGGCATCCGTAAGGCTTCATTGAATATTCTCGTGTCATGTGCACTCCCCTCCCAACCGGCCCATACAAATATAAAGCATATGTTAAAATCACAAACAACCATTATATTTTGTGTTGCATATCCCTTTCGACTAATGTACTTTGGTTGGTCCGTCAATCGAATCGATGCCCTCACGTGTGTCCCATCAATAGTGCCAATACAATCATACAAATACAAAAAGATGAAATAATTAATTCATTTGTTAAATTGAAATATTGAAAACACAGAACATTAGATCATACCTTAAATATTAGAATATACCAAGGATTATTTTATATATACGCGGGTACGTCATCATTATGGTTTGCGGGTGGCCTGATAATGTCAGCACTCATTTTAAGGATGGCTGCCATAACTTTATAAAAACGTCTATGAATCGTTTCACCGAAATGATTAAAAGATTCTTGGACAAGTCTATTCGTACACTCATGACCCAAAGTCATTAAGAAGATTCCAACCGACTCCTCATAGACATATTGTGTGTTTGTTTCAATCCATAATTAGTAACAAGATCTACGTATAATTGCTTGAAAACTGGTATGTCCATTCTAAATATTTCATAACATCGTCTAGGATGCCCATTTAATATTTCAGTTATAAACACGTGCCTTGTTTTTATAGAGGTGTGACATTGTCTTCTTCTATTATGCAAGTTACGTGCTATTATTATCCATTTAACAACTATTCCACATAACCTTTTGAATTCTGTATCCTCACCGCCCAAAGTTTCTTCATCACTATCATACGAATCAGAGTCGTCACTATCTATCCTAGATAAATACAAAAGATGTAAAACAATTATATTAAATTTAAAAATAACACACACTAATGTCAAATAGTTGGAACACAAATTTTAAAAGTAGAAATAACACATATTGTCAAATGATAACACATAATTTAAAATGACAAATCATTCTTCCATAAGTAACATAAGGAGCTCCATCTTTGCTTCATGATCGTTGGATACGTAAACGCTTCACGATTTGGTTTTTTTATTAAAGCACGCAAGGCACGTGAATAATCTTTGGAACCTTCTTCAAACCCGGGAAAAGTGATAACAATGTCCATGCAAACTTCAATTATTGGGGAGGCAACATTTGGTGGAAAATTTTGTGTGCTTTTTGTTGACAAGGAATCTAATACAACATCTAGCTTGTCTTCGAAGGATGAAGTTTTGCTCTTGGTTGAATGTTTGTTGCTAACATCCTTAGATTTTTTTCCTTTTACTCGAATTACTTTCAACATAAGTAGGAAACAAAGGCTCTTCATCGCCTAAACATATCTCATCGTTGTCTCCTTTTCCCTCTATATTTTCTTCACATCCAACACCGCTTAAATTGATATCTTTTTGAAATTGTAATGGATTCAAAGCTTGATCTCCTACGATAACTGAATCCCAAAACAAAAGAGCATAATGCGTCTCAAAGATGTCCAAATTTGCACCCCTGAATTTGGCAAAGTCTTTATTTTCTTACAACATACAAAGATTAATTAATGGATTTCAGAATGTAACCATAACTACAATTGATTAAAAGTAGTATAACTTACCTTTATGTTCTCCTCCCACCACTCAGACGATGCCTCGATTAAGCTTCTCGTCCCACCAATCCCAGTTTCAAGCCTCACTAAGCGATCATAAAGCTTCCATTCTTTTTTCATGACCTCCTGTTTGTTTTTAATTTGTTTTTTATCAAGTGTTTTACCCGTTTTTCATACATCGTTTTTTCAATATTATCCCACCCAAGCTTATTAAAATGAGTACCGGGTTTATTCCCTCTTCTAAGTTCATGCAAGCATGAATCGATAAACTCTTTGTATGTAACATCATCCCACAAAAATTTTGATTTATTCCTTTTAGTTGATGTTTCACAATCCATTGAGGTAAGTGTTAAAAACCACAAAACTTTACTTGTTCCTATCAACAATCATAAACTCAAGTTTAGACAGCTTTAAATCACACTAAATGAGATCAATATATAACTTGCATCTAATGATAATTTAGAAATAACACACACCAGCAAAAGGGAATTTTTGAACAACAATCATAATAATAAGATGTCTATATTACAAAAAAAAAACATAATATGTCTACATTACAAGTTATAAGATGTCTAACAAAAAATCCCAAGTCAATATTTCAACAACAATCATAATAATGTCTATATTACAAAAACAAAATCTTTGTATAACTGCAAGGTAACTTGACTATACCTAAAAACCATCCTAAAGCATCCTAAAGCACAACTGCAAGGTAACTTGACTATACCCAAAACCATCCTAAAGCATCCTAAACAAAAAAGCCCAAGTCAATCTTTGTTGCTACAGAAAAAACCATCCTAAAGCATAACTGCAAGGTAACTTGAATACCTAAAAACATAATCTTTATTTGGCTTTCTTTTATCATTCATTGCAACTTCAAGTACCCAAAAACAGAGAGTGAAAGCTATCAGATACATATAACTCAAACACATAAAACTCAAGCCATTGAAATGAAGGCATTTTCCCACTTTCTCCAATTTGCAGCAACAATAGAACTCAAACACATAGGCATTTTGCCACTTACAGCAATTGAAATCAAGGAATACATACAATTGAAATCAGAAATCAACAAGTAATGATCAAGAAAATGTAGAATATTTGATACCAAGAATGAAACTATATTTAATCAAACCTTGTGAACCAATAATTTCATCAATAAATTTATTCCATACAACCAACAACGCCAGCAACGAATTCTTTGGGTTTCCAAATCGAACAGAAACAAATTACATTCTAACCTTTTGACATGCGCGAAAGAAGACCGGAACACGCGAAATCAAAGTATATGTTGTTTCTCTTAATACCGGCAATGCTACTTACTCCAAATCGAAGACGATGTTCATAACTCCATTAAATTTGTTGAATGAAATAGCGATAATACGGATGACGAACAGAAAACACGGAGCGATGAAATTGAAATCGATAACTTGATTAATCTCAGAAACGTGATTAAACACTATCATATTAAACCAATTGATCGTACATATCAAACCTTTAATCGGATTAAAACTGAGATTTTGAGAATGAATCTTTGTTGTTTGTGATGAGAAACCGTACGTTCTTTTTCTAGATCTCAACTTCTGTGTATATGTGTTTGTATATATATCATGAAATTGGACTTTATGGATTAATGTTAATATCCATCAAATTGGGCAGCCTTATTTACATATAATACTCACGTATCATATAGCCCAATAATAAAATAAGTCCCCTAAAATAGCCCAAGTATTCATGTACAAAACCAATTATATTAGTGTAAAACGAGCCCGCACTCCTGCATCACCTAACTCGTTTAATCACTAACATAATTAATCAGATCAACAAGTTAACCCAATAACACTAAATTATTGATAACACTAAAATTATCAACATTCCTCCTCCATTTTAGTGATATCCATAATTAACTCAAATATCTCTCACAAAACACAAACTTATGCATAAATGAAAATGTCCCGCGGATTGAATTTTCATCTTAGTATATCACATTCAAATATTAGAATATCAGGGTGTCATTATGCATTGAACCCTTGCTATCCATATAAATAATTGAAGTGAGTATACACATAAGTATACAAATTCAAATTCTCACTTGACACAACATTTTACTAGTCTGTATCCTAATCTTTCAAAGAATACATCAAAGCCAAGTCCAAGCTTCTTAAAGCGGCTAAACTTCATATTCTTATAGGTAGTTCTTTAAATCTTGCATCTGCAAATGCAATTTGTCAAAGAACTATTAAGATGATATACTTCAACCTACTTTATCTTGCAGTCTGAACACAAACCTTGTGATGACTTGTTAATGTGTTCTAATTTCCACATGACAAGCTTTCCACATTGAATTCAGCATCTAACATTGCATCAGATGGGAATTGGGTGTATTGACATAAGAAAATTTAAATGGACTTTAAACCCATCCCTATAGCTGATCTTTTCACGAGATCTCTCCCTAACCTTTTTGTTAGGTGATCAACCAAATTAAATTCAGATCTTACAAATTCAACAGATATCAAACCATTCATGATTAATTCTCTAATCATTCTATGTCTAACACCTAAGTGTCTAGACTTTCCATTGTACACTTGACTATATAATTTAGCCAAAGTAGCCGCACTATCACACCTGATAGAGATCTATGATATCGGTTTTGGCCATAATGGAATCTCAAACATCAGATTTCTTAGCCATTCAGCTTCCTTCCCAGTGGCAGCCAAAGCAACAAATTCAGATTCCATAGTCTAATTAGTTATGCAAGTTTGTTTCTTTGATGCCCAAGCAATAGCACCACCACCAAGTAGGAATACCCACCCACTTGTAGAAGAATGATCTTCCATATTTGTTATCCAACTTGCATCAGAGTACCCTTCTAAAACTGAAGGAAAACCTTAATAACACAAACCATAATTTATGGTTCCTTTCAGGTACTTAACAACCTATTAACAGCTTGCCAATGATATGTGCTTGGATTACTAGTAAACCTACTCAGTTTTCCTACAGCATAACTATATCAGGCCTTGTGCTTATCATAGCATACATCAAACACCCAATAGCTTTTGAATATTCCAACTGTAAAATAGAATCACCTTGATTAGGCAAGCTTGATATTAGGATCTATAGGAGTACTAACCGACGAACAATCAAAGTAATTGAATTTTTTCAAAACTTTTTCAATGTAATGAGATTATGTCATTAATATTCCATCAGGGTTTCGTTTTATCCTTATACCTAGGATAACATCCGCCTCCCCAGATCTTTCATATCAAAATTAGAAGACAGTAATTTCTTAGTATTATCAATCTGATCTAGGTCTGTACCAAAGATCAACATATCATCCACATACAGGCAAATAATTACCCCCTTGCCAAAGGAGTTAAATTTGATGTATACACACTTATCTGCCTGGTTCAAAAGGAACCCATTAGATAAGATAACCTCATCAAATTTTTGATGCCATTGTTTAGGGGCTTGTTTTAAACCATATAGTGATTTGATGAGTTTACGTACTTTGTGTTCCTATCCAGGTAAAACAAAACCCTCGGGTTGTTTCATGTACACCTCCTCATCTAGTTCTCCATTCAAGAAAGCTGTTTTCACATCCATCTGATGAATTATTAATTTATGAATTGAAGCTAAGGCAATTAATAATTTTATAGTGGAAATCCTAGCAACAGGAGCATATGTGTCAAAGAAATCAATTCCTTCCTTTTGTTTAAAGCCTTGGATAACCAATCTGGCCTTAAGTTTATCTATGCTACTATCAACTTTCATTTTCCTTTTAAAAATCCATTTACAAACCAAAGGCTTACACCCAGGTGGTAAATCCGTTAATTTCCACGTATTATTTTGCATGATAAAACCCATTTCATCTTGGATTGCCTCTTTCCAGAAAGCAACATCTCGAGATGCCATTGCTTCATTATAAGTCTTTGGATCCTCTTCAATATTGAATCAATATTGATACTGACATCCAATATCACTCTTGGACCCTTTAACCAAGTAAAGATGAAAGTCAGAACCAAAGGACTTAGCCTTTCTTGGTCTTGTGCTTTTTCTTGGTTCAGAAGGAATAGATGCACTATCAATATTAACAGATGCTTTAACAAAATCAACAACTATATTCTCAATAGGATTAAAAATCCTAGTTTGAGAATTGTGGATTGTATCATTTGGCTTAGGCATAGAAGTGAATATGTATTCATCAAAGAAATCATCCCTTGATTCTATGACAGTATTTACAGATACCGAGTCATTAGGTTCTATAACATAGAACCTATAGGCTTTTGAATTTTCAGCATAGCCTATGAATATGCAGCCTATTCCTTTCTCTCCTAAATTCTTTCGTTTAGGTTCAGTAAGGCGAACAACAACTCTACAACTCCAAACTTTTAAATAGTTTAAAATAGGAGGCTTCTTTTTCCATAACTCATAAGGAGTTATTTTGTTTCTTTTATTGGGAGTTCTATTTAATAGGTAACATGCAGTTAGTATTGCTTCTCCCCAGAATCCATCATTCAGACCAGAGTGTGATAACAAGGAATTAACCATTTCCTTTAATGTTCTATTTTTCCTTTCTGAATCACCATTCTGTTGTGGTGTATAAAGAGCTGTAGTTTGATGTATTATTCCAGTAGACTGGAAGAACACTGGATCATAATACTCCCCTCCCCGATCAGTCGAAGAGTTTTAATTAGATCACCATGAAACAACTCAACTTCTTGTTTATAAACTTTAAATTTATCAAGTGCTTCATCTTTAGTATGAACAAGATACACATAACAGTATCGTGTTGCATCATCTATATAAGTGACTACATACTTCTTATTACCAAGAGATGGTGTGCTATGAAAGTCACATAAATCAGAGTGAATGAGTTCTAATACCTTGGATTCCCTCTTAACATCCTTAAATGGTTTTCTAGTAATCTTAGTTAACTTACAAGTATGACAAATGAACAGAGCAGGAGTACAAGGATGAGCAGAGCAGGAGTACAAGGATGAGCAGAGCAGCGACAGATGATCGCCATTAAGGCGGTGTAAGGAGGGTTGGTGAGATGGACAAAAGGGCGGTGTAAGGAGGATCAGAAGAGAAGTGAGCGACAGATGGGGGTATTGGTGAGCAAGGGGGGCAAAAGGGTAAATGTCAACTTTTTCTTTTTTAAAAGTAACTACCCGTTAACTTATCAATTTTAACTTTTTAAGCTTTCTTAAAAGTTGTTTTTAAAATGACTTATTAGTTACCCAAACATAAAATTTAACTTATTAACTTTATAAAAGTTAATAAATTATAAGTTACTTAATAAGTAGCATTGCCAAACATGAGCTAAGTTGGTCATTTTCAAGAAAAGAGGTATGCTTGCAGGGGTGAAACTTTTTAATCGACCCTTATACTCTTTTTAAATTTCACTACTTACTAATTTGTAAAATTACATTTTCACCCATAGTGTACATAAAACCCTAACCCCAAACACTTATCCCAATCGACCATTGCTCAATTGCACAGCTCTTACGCCCTGCCGCCAACAACTACGGCGAGCGGGGGCGGCGGCTAGTACTCCGGCGGACGGTGGTTGGATACCAAATTCAAAGCCCTAATTCATTCAACTATTCAAGCTTTCAAGTTTCATTGTTTTAAGGTTAGTTTTCTAAATTTGTTTATTTATTTATTTGTCTATATATGAAGATTCATAACCTAGATTTTGTTTACGTGATTGAGGTGTTTTTATTATTGTTATTTGTTAGTTAATTTATTTGGGTGATTCAAACCCTAGATTGTGTTCAAGCTCTAATTTTATGTTTATTAGTTTATCAAATTCATAATATGTGTATGCTAGATTTAGTATCTATTTAGTGATTTTAGTTCTTATGTAACCTTGAATTTTAGAGAATTAGGAGAGTTTGAGTGTGGACTTGTTGTTGTGATAACAAAGACAAATAATTTTAGGTGTTTGTTTAAATTATCAACACTACTATTTACTATGAAAGCTATATAATGCAAATCAAGTACGTAGTATTAGGGGTGTTCAAAAATATCCGAATCCGAGAATCCGATCCGAAAATCCGAAAATCCGAATCCGAAATATCCGAATTTTCGGATATCCAAAAATTTGGATATCCGAATTTCGGATATCCGAAAATTCGGATTCGGATAGTGATTTTCAAAAGTTTCGGATATTCGGATATCCAATTATCCGAAAACTAAAAAATATTTTTTTATTTTTTTAATTTTAGATAAATTTTTACTTTAGATTGAGATTTTTTAGTGTATATTGTGAATTTTATGATATAAGTTGGTTTTTATATTATTTTTATAATATTATATGTCTAATTATTGTAAAAAAAGTAAAAAATATAAAATATAAAATATAAAAAATGAATTTCGGATATCGAATCACTATCCGAATCCGTATCCGAAATTTCGGATATCCGAATTTCGGATAACCGAAATTTCGGATACGGATACGGATAGTGATTTTCACTATCCGAAATTTTCACTATCCGAAATTTTCGGATATCCGAAATTCGGATATCCGAAATTTTGGATATCCGACTTTGAACACCCCTATGTAGTATGAATCATGAATAATAATAAAAACATTCATTCACATAGGATTGACTCCACATAATATCAAATCGTCGTAAATCACATATGGGATAGCAAAATTGTGAATTACTGAATCCTAAGACTTAATTGTTAAGTCTAGTTGTTAACATGTTACTTTTCTAATTATCTAGGTAGCATTCATATTATTAGATTTCTAGAACTTGTGGGTTAGGATTTAGATTTGGAACACTCATACAAAGTTATGCGTAATCTTTTCACCCTAATCAAAAAGATAAAATTAGAAGAACATACTTGACCCGACCCGATTGGACGACCCTGAAATTTTTATGCCGTTTCGTTAAAAACCTAATCACAAAAGGTGACTACCTAGGAAATAATTCGTGGTTCCGTCACTGTAATACTTGCTATTTAAATATTTATAGAGATCCTTCCACAGTTCCACCTAACTTTTTTTCACTTTGAAATGTGGAACCAAGATCTCTTTGTCGAAGGGTTTATGAAATTTCAAATTTGTTAGACACTATCTATATGTGACGTTTAATTTTTTTTTTTCCAATATTCATGTACTGGTTTGCATTTATTTTCGATATTGCACCTTGATCATCCAAAATGGATTTTGATCTTAAATGAATAGTTGTCATATGCATCAGATTTGTATATGTTACCATGATATCCATGACTCAGACTGACTTGAGTGTTATGGAAAATTTGTATGTGTCATATGATCAACGACTATTAAACAATTAATATCATGCGTTAGATATTTTATCATCATTAAAAAAAATAAATTTTAATAATCCAAACCATTGACTATTGGTCAATATTTATTTCAACCAATAATTTCACCAGGTCCAATCTCAATTTTTGATTTTATTTCTAACAACAGTCATAGTCCAACTATTCATTTGCTCTATTAGATTTGATGTGGGTCGTGAAGTGACATATTATGTTATAATCAAAAATATAAATATATTACTCAATTATCTTTATAAAATATCAAATTTTTAAGTCATTCAACGTAACATTTTTATTGCTGGTTGAGTAGATTGGAGACAAAAAAAATGAAAAAATTGAGTGATATATTTATATTTTTATTATTTTAATTATTAATACACCATGCTACAAGTCATGTCACGTGATACGTCAAAAAAAAAAACGAAGTTAATTAACAGTTAGACCGGGATCGTTATTAGTAACAAAACTAAAAGTTGATAATCGAATTGTTAGTTGTGATTAATATTGTTCGCTGTTTAATAGTTTACGAACCAATTTGCCCGGGCCGTTTGATTTCAAGCAAGTTTTGAGCCTACACTCGTAGGCCCAAGAATAAGTCCAACATCTTTTCAATGGCCCAAACCACCACACATTCGCACCCTTTCTTTTTGTGAAACAGTTGTTCAATTTAACGCCTAGGGCTTGAAATCAATCGACTGAGGGTTTTGTTCACGATCGGTTCATCGACTGAGGGTTTTGTTCATTAGAATTGAGTTCACAAGTTTGAAATCGCATTTGACTGCAACCTCGTAGGTACATTCTCTTGTTTGTTTTGCACTTTGTTTTCGTATATCATATCGTGCGTCATGTAGATATAGGCAATCGGTGGCTCTCATGTGAATTGTTCAATTTGCACTAAGAGTAGACACAAGGTGCACTCATGGCGCTGAGATTTTTGGTCTTCTAGACATGTTTTAGCCTTGTTTAGGATGTTTTAGGTTTATTACAACCTTGTTTAGGGCTAGTGTAATTGTTTCAGATGTTTCTACGTGAATTTGTTATTGAACATATTAAGTAACAACTTTTGATGGTTGATGGTTGATGGTTCGACTTTAATAGTTTAATGGTAGATTGGTAGGCAGAATGGTTTACTTGTAGGCAAGATGATACAGTTATGTAACGTAAAGGTATCAATGCCATCTGTTAATGTCAATCCTAATACTCACAAATTTAACATTTTCTACATAAAGTATCTACATGTATCTTTGACAACTTGTAAACTTGTAATACATTTGTCAACTCAAGTTGTTATCAGGGCGTCCCAATGATATAGTTGGTCCACGCTAGGGCTTTAGGCCTTCCAAAATTATAGGGCCTCCAATTTTAATGGTCCAATAGTATGTGTAGCCTCAAATCTCAGGCCCACAAGATTTTTACAGCCCTAGAAAGCTTAAAGCGGCTTCCTCCAGGCTCCATCTTGATCGACAGTCGATGCTTTGTTTAGTCCCGTCCCTGATCCGAATCCGACTCTTCACACCCCTGCGACGCCGACTTTTAAGTTTCCACTCTTCAAGATCATCAAGCATTCAAGTTTTCTCGGTAATCATCACGAATTCATGCTTCAGCCTTCAAGCATGGCTGCGAGTAGCATTAGCAGTCGCCCTTTCAACAGCTGCGACGTTTCAAGATTAATAACGGTAATATTATGTTCAAAGTGTTAAATAAATCCTCACTCACCCAGTTTCCCCTTTCAATTCAACCTACAAATCAACTATTCAACTTGCGAAACTACGATTTACTACTTGGATATTACGATTAACTAATTAAGAAGGCCAGGAGGGTTGTGAGTTGTGTATCGATTTGTGACTTTATGGTTAACTGGATTTCTAGATATTGCGATTAAGAACTAAGAAGGCCATAAGGGTTGTGTATTGTTTGTGAGTTGTAATTCTGTGGCTCTGCCGACTGCCGCTCTAGCCTCTGTGCCTCTGTGGTTAACTTGAATCTTGAATTCTTGATATTGGTATTAAGAAGGCTAGATTCCAGAAGGGTTATCGACGAAGGTATCGATTTGTGATTCTGTGGTTACGGGCCTGCTTCTCTTACTTTCTCTCTAATCACCAGGTTAGTTTTCTAGTTTTTGATTCAAGTTATTTTTATATTTGTTTCTGATTTCTAATTTGGTTAATTGTTTTGTATTTGAATTGGTTATTAGTATTCTGTTTTTAGATTAGGTTATTTGATTATCTGAATCTGTTTAGTTTACACTAGCAATACTACATATTATAACTAGGAATTGTTGGTTGCTTAAAGATTAGAATTTATAACAGTGTCAAACCGAATCCAATTGTAAACTTATTAGTTTATTATTGTCGGTCCCAACTCTGGCTAAAGGAGGAGAGTTTATAATTTATATCTATATTCTTTTGAGGGCCTCGTATTTTTTGTTCGCTTTGGGTCTCCAAAAACGTTAAGACGGCCCTGGTTGTTATTTAAGTTACTAGAAGTTTTTTTCTTATTTTGGAGTTGACATTCATTGACTGTTTAACTCAATTTATAAATTGAAAAAGGAGCTTGTGGTTTAATTCTACTGTAGGCAAATTTTGCTACAATCTAATGTGGACTTGTTTATTATTATCAAACGGATTATAACAAAATGGCTTAATTTGAGAATAATTAGCCTTTTGATGTGTTGATTAGAGGTGGCAAAAGTTAATGGGTTAAAATGGATTGAATACTTGTTCTTCTGAGTTTATGTTCAGGCGAGTCAACTAATTACTTGAGAAAAGGTTAGCTGCCAGAATTTACTTGCTGCTATTTTAACTAAGCCGGTCGAGCCATTATGACTCGACCAGTTTTTGGTCGTCCTAAGAAAAATTCTAGGTCCACCACTGTCTCAAGCACAACAGTCTCGTTCTGTGTGTGTGCTTGGCTCGCCTTTGAGTTTTGTCTACAATTATACCGTTATTGTTTTCTACTTTTATTTCTTTATCATGGCACTTGATTGAGAAGTCTACATGTTGATCTTCATATTATTTTAGAATTAAAAATCATAAATTTTTGGTTAAACTCGGCTCTATTGAGTTTTTCCATATCTCTAATAGAGGGTTTTTTTTATATTTTTATACGCGTTCAGGTGTTAATATGTTCAATTTAACCAAACTGGAGCACACATTGAGGCTGCAACCTCATCTTTTGAGCCTTCCTCTCAATGAAGCTATTAAGGGAGAACTCGAGGGTCTCTTTGTGGATAAGGTTTTAGTCTTCCTGATTATTGTGTTTTTTTGTAATTTTTATATTTTAAAGAAAAAATTGCATGTGTATTCTAATCATAAAACATAATGAAATTATTAGTTCTTACTGCTCTCCATAAAACAGGTAATTGCACATTTGGGGCTATGCATATCTGTGTATGATATTGAATCAATCGATGGTGGCTTTATATTTGCCAATGAGGGTGCTCCAACCTACACAGTATGTCCTATTTTTCTGTTATTATCATTTTTTGGCTTTAAGTTTGGTTGACTGATGCAGTTATGTTTCACAATTTGGTTGAATGCTACAATAATTTTCCACAAAACAGTTGGTTTGAATTGAACTATCATTATTTTGAGCAACATTTTTTTGTTTTACTCTTATTTAGTTTTTACAATCGTGCATATAAATATATTTTTATTGTTCTGATCAACTTTTTACCCTTTTTTCAGAGTCTATAGGACCTGAACAGTTTTGTCTTCATAAAGTTTGTGTGTGATGACATAATATTGACCTTTTGGCAGGTGAAATTCAGGCTGATAATATTTCGGCCCTTTGTAGGAGAAGTTATATCCGCAAGACTTAAAGAGTCTAATGCTGATGGTTTACGCTGTAAGTGTGGTTATATATCTGATTTTGTGTATGGTTTTTTGTTCTTTTGTCTCACATTTTATTTTTCACACACACGCATTAATAACAACACATGAGTTTTTTTTTAATTTTTTACTGATTTATTCGGATGTGAGCTTATTCTTTATAAATATATTCGAGAAGTTCCTTGTGTGTATAGATTGGTAAATATGATCAGTTATTCGATTACATCTTTAAGGGTAGTCATGTAAAACATTTGTTTCATTAACATGTCCTGTACACTGTTATTATTATGCTCATTGCTTGTAAATTACACTGATGTGTTATCTTTCCATTTCATACGTACCGTGAGAAAATAATCATTTTATCTGTCTAAATACCACCTTCCAACTAATATTGATTGGACTTAATTGCAGTATCACTTGGATTTTTTGATGATATATACATACCAGAATTGCTAATGCCAGAGCCTTCGCATGCTGAGCCTGACTCGGAAAACAAGTGAGTTTTCAGTGGCAGTTTTTGTGATAAGATAGACCCTTTCTATTTCTAAAGGCGGCGAAATGGGCTGGCTACACGGGTTGGGTACCCTGTCAAAACAGGTAATTATATTTGTACAGGTCAAGACTGGTCAGGTTGGGTTGGCCCATAACTTTTTCCTTGCCCAAGCGTCTTTTACAACGGATTTGCGTGTCAAAATGGTTTCCAATGTTGTCATTATCTAAATAATAATCAAGTTTTTCGAATAAAATGTTTTCATATGTATTACCTGTTTCTTGTAAAGTTTTTTTTTTTTAAATTTGTTTGGTTTGACCCGCTAGAGTAAAAATAACATAACACTGAATTGAACCCATGTGCATGGTTTTAATAATCGGTTGAGGCGTGCGTCTCGAGGCGAGGCGCCCAAAAAACGAACATGAGGCGGTGCCTCAGGGGGTTCTCTTGTACATGTGCCTCATTGGGCTGGGGCGGTAAGAAAACCTTCGCCTCAGGTGCGCCTCGGGGTGTTTTTATGATTATTTTCGATGTTTTAGACTCTTTGTGTCAGTTTCAAACTTTCCATGTCTTTTTAATGTGTGTTTTTGATGTTTTTGATGAATCTAATGATGAAATTTGTGTATTTTATTTTTTATAAGATATATAATTTTTATATATATTTTTTAATTCCGCCTCGGTTCGCCTCGAGGCTTGCGCCTCATGAGGCGAAGGGAAAACGCCTCGAGGCTCGATTCCGTACTTTTAAACCTTGCCCATGTGCTAATAAATCAATCAAAATTGCTATGTTTAAGTATTCTATTAACCTTAGGTTCATTTCTTTTACCTTTCTAGGGGCCAAGTCAAATGGACTTGGCTATTTAACGATGAGAAATATTTAATAGACGGTCATGATGAGGTTAGTATTTTTAATAAAGTTTCATTTATTTTCTTATCAAAATGATGCTTGAATATTGATACAAGAACTACTTTATTTACTATAATGAGATTCTCTATTTACTCTGAGATTTCACTACAAAAATATTTGTTGACCTTTTTATATATGGTTGCAGATTAGGTTTCGGGTTCAAAATGTTAAGTTTCCTGAAATCCCAAAAGAGCAAAAAGATTTGAAGCCATTTGCTCCTATGGAGATTATTGTAAGTTACAATCCTAGGTTCTACTTTACACTAAGTATAGTTAGGCAGTTGATTGATCTTTTAGCACATAGCTGCCTAAGCCATCCATTTAAATGTACAAAATACAATCATTTTTAATTTGAAACCATATCTTAGAACTGGATGTTAGATTATAGTATTATTTGATACAACTACTTGTATGTGAGATGAGTTACCCAAATGTAGATTCAACATTTTTAATTTTGACGAACACATTAAAAAAAACCATTTGTGGCACCTTAGGCAAATCCCACATTCGGGACATAATAAATGTCTCAACACAAATACCACCAA
The DNA here is from genome assembly GCA_018326465.1 of Flaveria floridana. Classification (NCBI taxonomy): domain Eukaryota; kingdom Viridiplantae; phylum Streptophyta; class Magnoliopsida; order Asterales; family Asteraceae; genus Flaveria; species Flaveria floridana. The sequence continues at coordinate 422 of BJCO01743516.1, read as the reverse complement.
CGCGTCCTAGGCTAGTAATTCTAGGATGAAGACCGTCCGGGAGTTCCCTACCCGGGTAACCAAAATCTTACATGTGAGCTTTTGGTCCGTAAAACAGATAATATTGGTTGGTATGAGGGGTAGATGTTACATCTTTTTTATTTGGTCTTTTGAAGTACTCAATTTAGTCATTAGCTATTCATTACACCATGGCAGGGATCGCTCGTGTCAGAGGGGGGTTTGGGCCCCATTTCGTGGTGGGTCTAGTCTCGAACAACATTAACATGACTACGAAAACAAAGTATCTTGTTGGTGATGCATATAGGACAGCACATATATTCAGGAAAAAAGGTTATTCTCATACCATTTTTCTGCAAATCCTTGTTCAAATTCTCTATCCACGTTCTCAATATAATAGCTTGATTAGTACTTTAGTGTTTGAA
>BJCO01743432.1:0-12100 GCA_018326465.1 Flaveria floridana | reverse complement strand
TGGTACTAAAACATTCAATTCATTTATCATTGTATGTGTGCTAGCCCGAATGTTAAAACCAAACATTTGAAAAGGGCTTAGAACTCACCTTATCAACTTCCTCACCACAGTCTACACAATCCACGTACACAAGGTAACTAGTCTTTCCTCTAATCAAGGTATATCTAAAGCAATAAACCTTGATTCAGTAAACTTATTCTCAAACAGGGCCCTCATGCGATTGAACACTTATGCGAATGAGCAATCATGCGACTGGACCTATGCAGATGAACCGTGCGACTGAACCTTCAGCCGTACTACTAGCCACTCACTCGCACGACTGAGTTCTCATTCGTACCCAGTGTTCATTCGTCCTCATTCGGCCTTCTAACCAGGCGACTGAGTTCCAATCGCACGACTGAACCTCCATTCGCACTCAGTCGTACGACTAACTCTCATTCGCACGACTGAGGCATGCGATTGAGCCCATTCGTTTGAAACGGATCAACAGCTGTGTTCTTGACGTTTTTGATCCAAACTCACTCAAAATTTGAGTTTTAACCATCCTAATCATATCATATTCAAAACAGATCATATACACATCGTTTACAATGGTTTCGGACCATTATTTTATCAAAACTTCATAAAAACTTGGATCTGAATTCCCGGATTTTAATTTAGAAATAAACCAGACCAATTCAATAATTTAAAACACATTGTTGGGTCAAATTCAACCATTTACACAGCTTATAACATCTCCGGATTGATACGTGATGTTCAAACTTACCAAAACGAAGTTTAGCCTAGTTAATAAAGATGATGAGTGGGCTAATGACCCGTTAGTAATCCAATTAGGTAATAAAACCAAACTCACACTGATTCACTTTTACACATGTTAAAATGGCTTCTACAAAAGTAGCAAAATTAAATATAAAAAAAAATTCAAATTGTTAGATTGTCTTTGGTGTATGAAAATGTTATTATACAGATATATAAATAATTATCAAAATATCAAACACCTACTCAATAGAAAGTAAATGAGAGTCATACTCGTAAGATATTAAGATCAACTTAAATCAAATTGTGCTTAAACGAACTCAAGCAGAAATTTTAGATATTAAACATGAGTTATATACATGAATATGATATCCATTGTAATCCATTGCATGAGAAAAACTTCTTGTTGAGCATGTTAGATTTTCGGGTTCAATGTAGTCGGTTACTCGATAAGCTCAACTTACCTCAGACCGTCTAGGCAGTTTATAGTTTTTATGACTAGATCTTTTGGGCAACAATATAATCGAACAATCTTGCTTCTTATCATGAAAATAAATCTTGAAGACATCACAATGGACACGACTTCAGAATGCGACTCTTAAGTGAAGCATATCTGAACAAGCACTAGAATTTAATCTCCCGCGAGTTCGATTTAATAGTGGTTGGTATTCAAAGTCTACTACATAGTACATACCATATTTATAAAAAGTACTGAAAATGAAAAATAAAAAATAAAAAAGAGAAAAGAAAAAGATCTCTAACATAATTATTCATCTTTACATAGTTTACTCCTGCTGGCTCCATTTGTGTCCCATGCTTCTCATCTTCTCCAGTTGCAATTGTGTCACCTTTTCCATCAACTCTTTGGTTGTAATTTCTGTTTCCTGCACAAAAGTAAATAAACATCCATCTATTTCAATCATTTTACAAAAATAACAATAAGAATATTGCTAATAACCACCAAAACAAATAAAATGTTAAAAGAACAAGCGAAAAAAAGAACCTTCAGCTTCTTCCTTAAACTTTCCTCCTCAGCATCTTTACGCTCTCGTTCCTCTGAAAATATCGCGATAATACTATCCTGCTCCTTGTTTAATGCCTCATATTTCAGTTTTTCCTCCTCTAGCTGATCATACGAAATAATAATATTAATAATAATAAAACAAATGCCGTGCATTAACACGTCATGTTGAAAGTTGAAATAGCTGGCATGTGTCTCCAAGATGAGGTAACATCCAGTCAGCTATTTTACACGCCAGTCCAAATCGACCCATCAACAGAGAAATGGGAAAATGTGGCGATTACCTGAGCTTCAAGTTCTTTGCAACGCTTTCTTTCAGATTCTAAATCCTGCAGCAGATCACCTAATACCTCTTCTTCTCTCCTTCTCAATCTATAAGAAATAAAACATTCATTAATATAAACAAACAAACAAACATACCCAGTGTATCCCGCTGAAGAGCAGGGTCTGGGAGGGGTATGTGGTGGCAAGTCTTTCCTCTATCCTGAGAGATAGAGAGACCGCTTCCGAAGAGACCCCCGACTCGTTAACGAAGGTAGTAACCTTTCCTTCAACTCACGATTTTCTTCCATCATTAATATAATAATAATTTAAAATAACAACGCACCTTTCCTTCAACTCACGATTTTCTTCCATCAACAGCTGTAAACTGTCGGTGCCAGAAGTTGGACGAATGGTTCCATTCCCATTAACAACGGAAGCCTGCCAATTTTACAAAAGCAAGTTGTAACACTTGAATAATATTTCTAAGAAAGACAAACTGCTGTTTACCAAACAACTTTAAACTAGATGAAAATTAGAAACCAACAAACAATTATTAGAGATTTCAGCAACAGGACTTGTTTAACACTAGGTCTTAATTTTACCAACTTGTAAAAATTTATTTTTCATAAGCATTTTATGAAAATATAGCGGCTGGTGGCATGGTTTTAACTAGCACCACATCAACAATTTACAAGTTACATTATATCATCGATTGTAGCAACAAACGACATATAGGGTGACTGCTAAATAGATCATAATAACTAAGTTGGTTTATATTTTGCACCCAATAAAAGTTGGCAACTAAAATCAGGAAAAAGTGTGCCCTTCTAAAAACACCAAAGCATGCGGAAATTACCCTTAAATGAGGTGGCGCGCTAACTTGTATAGCTTTTGCAGCTGCAGAGAGAACAGGATTTCGGACCTCAAGAGCTGAAACCGAACGAGTTTTCTTATCCGATAATCCTTTTTGAGAACTATTACCGTTTGCATGTTGAGCATTCCTGGCAGTTTGTGAATCAACATCATGAATGTTTTCTGTCAAAGGTGATGTTGACTCGGAAGAGCTTGCACTAACACCATGAGCCCTATTTAAGTTCTCTCTCCTCTCTCCAACATTAGTAGTACCGTTGATGGGTGCAGTTGGATATCTATCGGGTTTGGACATTGCTGGCTCTTTTTGAGGTCTTTGTGAAGAGAATTTGTCTGATTGTGGAGTGGGCATTGTCCTCGGACTTTTCCTTGAAGGTTCAGCTATGTCAGGAGAAGGTTCTACAATAACCACAAAAAGGTTACATAGTTCATTGATATTTTATGTACAAATTTAACATTGAGATGATAATTAAAAAGTATATTTTCTAAGCAATATAGCTAAACAAGTTTTAAAAAAATAAAAAATATTTATGTTATTGAAGAATACATAGATAATATCGTGTTACTCGCAAGGCCCAACTCCATTTATCGATAAAAAGTTAATCAATAATGAACCAAGTCAATTGGAGTTCAAGAGGTCTATTAGCTTTCACTCTCAATAATTCAAATTTAGCATAGAAAAATAATACTCCTATTCCCTATATTAGATATTTATAACCTTAGATTGGCATTAAGCATCCTACTAAAAACTAATCCCATTCAAGCATGTCAATAACTACCTCATTTTTTCTAGGCTTTACACCTCAAATTACAAAACTTGATTTATAATCAACAGTGTAAAAATAGCACAACAAATACCTCTGTCCTCCAAGCCTTTCTTGTGGCGTCTCGGAGCGTAGCCTATCTTGTGACAGAATGTGCACCTGAATCAAGAATTGTATATGTTTCTTAACTTAGAAGTTATAAATAATATTAACAATAAGTAATTATTAAGTAAATTAGCATCTAGCCATCTTATACTAATAAATGATTACATTTGGTGAACACATGTCACCATCACATTAATTTCACAATTTATTTTTCCCGCCCAAATTATTTATCAATTTTTAAAAAGTTAAAATAACTAGTTGCTAAATTATCTCTCACTCTCTCTCACTATTTATTTCTATCCTTCTCTCTCTCCATCTACCTCTTATTTTAAACATTTTAAATTTTTCTAAAATTAATATTTCTTATAAAACATATTTTTATTAATTAAAAACTACACATTTTGATTAAAAAAGACAATTTTTTGAAAAAACAAAAAGATTTTTAGAAACTACGAATTTTTTTAAACAACGTATCTTTCTACACATGAAATATTCCAAAACCGATCTTTTTTTAAAAATAAAGGTTTTATATGAAAATGTTTTTCTAAAAAAATTAAAAAAATAACTGAAACCCAGAGTTTATAAACAATGAAATATTTATAAAAATGATATTTTGTCAAAGAAAAATTTTAATAAATACAAAAAAAATGTTTATAAAACAAAAACAACTAAAATCTATAGTTTTGAAATAATGAGATTTTTAATAAATATGACGTTTTTCAAAAACAATATTCTTAGAACGAAATGTCTCTTAACATATTTCTAAAACGAGAGTTAAAAAAACACGTTTTTAAAATGAAAGTTTTAAAAAATAATAATAGTATTTTTTATTAACTAAAGTAATTACTCCCACATAATTTTAGTTATATCTTATATCAAAATAATGTTTTATATTTTCTAGCTTTTCATTAATTTTTAATATTTTTTTTATTTTACCCGTGTAATACACGGGGTTATAACCTAGTTAACAATATATACATACCAGTATGTCTTCTGCATTTGAATAAGGCGTGATTCAAGTCTTTGAAGAACAGTAGTGCGCTCAAACCCTTGTTTGTCATGAGCTGGTTCAACAAAATTTGCTTCCAACACACCTAACCAATAACAAGAATACCCATTAAGAAGATATGTGAACTAGCAAAAAACAGAACTTAAATATGGAAGACATAAATATCAACCTATGACCCCACGACCGTCACTTCCTGCAGCATTCCAGATTCTCCAAAATGGCTGTAGACAAGAAACATCATCAAAAATAAAGAGAACTGTTGTTTTGAATTGAGTGTAGAATCATAAATATCAATATAAGTCCAACCTTTATGAGTCTATTTTTATGATAAACATTGAACCCTTGTACATCGATATGAGCTCTTGCATCTTTTACAAACCCCACAGTAACTACAGCAACCATCTGTTAATTGCAGCCGGCAAAATAACTATCATAAGATACCTTTAACTTGGACAGAACACAAGCATTTTGAAATAGAAGTGGCAAAACAGGCCAGTCGGATAACAAGTCAAAGTGGGTTGTTCCCATATCAATGAAATGGGTTAGGTATATACTTTTGTTTAAAACTTTTTGGTAAATAATAAGTGTGTCAAATATGATTTACAAATATTATAATTTTTCAATTATAATATTTTTTCTGAAGTAAGATTTTGTGTATTAACAATACATCTGTCTGACCCACTCACATCTCAACTAAATTTTTTAGCCACCCGATGGAAATAAAAAAAATAAACAAAACAGAATCGACTCTTTTATTATTACATTTGAATCCTTGGGGACCCCTTCTAGACCAGGCTGTGGACGATATGTAACCTCATTTGTCATCATCATATCATTAACTATATTATGATGCTCAACATCCTTCCCACGGAGGATTATCCGAAAGTTATGGGGAACTCTTAGATAGAGAATTGATGCATAACTCTGACAAAGAAAAAAAAATATTATTATTAAACTATGATCAATAAACAAGATAATATAATACTGCAGAGATGTAGTTACAATGACAAGTTATGGCAACCAATATAAATGTACCAAGTGTGGGGCAGTTATTATCAAAGGGGGGTTTGGAGTTTTGGACTTGCGTTTTGGAACTGATTAACATACAGTTTTTACTGTTTGGTTAAACAGATACCATTTAGGATAACTGATCACAAATATTAAAACTAGTGTTTGGTTAAGATTAAGTGTGATTCTTACAACTTCAAACAGCAGAAGCACATCCAAACGCTACTAGTTTAGTTTACATAAGTGTGATCCTTACAACTTAAAACAACAGAAGCACCTCCAAACAGCTACTTTCTAGTCTCTACTGCCCCTTTTATTAAAACTAATTACCTAACTTATAATATTAATTAATACCCGGGTAACACATCCCAAATGGCAGCAACTAATTATAGGAGCAAGGTTTACCCTGAGTGAGTGACGATATGTCAGGAAATGTCTAGAGTTTGGATATTGTTGTGCCATTTCTATATTTTTTTCATCACGATTAACACCTCGAATTTGAATGTCCTGCAAAATGCAAATTTTAATGTCAGTTAAGTTCAGGAAATACTGATCATGTGCTACCCGTAATGAAGTTACATAGATTTCAAGGCTAACATAAACAAACATGTTTATCGGTATCAAAATCGAGCTCTAGCAGTTCTTGATCATCCTCCCATAGATTGTAAATGATTATGCGTGTACCCTGGTCCTTTATATGATCAAACTACAAGGTAAAAAAGAAAAAAGAAATCAATAGCATATTCCTTAAACAATGATACAAGATAAGGATGAGAAATTGAGAATTTTGACCCATTTATTGAATCAAGCTATGTTTTCTTTCTAAGACATCCAACAAATAAAATAGCATAAATTAAACTTTAAAAAAACAAAAACAAAGTAGTGTCCTGTTTTAATTTGAATGCATAAAAAATCCTAAATCATATCATTCAAAAAGTTAGATAAATATTAATACAAAACAACTTTTGTAATCATATTTGGCAGGCTAATTGTTTACATAAGATTTGAAATACAATCGTTCCATAAAAAATACAAATAAAACTTTACAAAAGTTCAAGTCAACCAACCCAGCCTGTTCTGACAGGTTTAAAAGATACTCATTTTGATCCATTACGAAATCCTCCCAACCCACCCATTTTGCCACCTTTAAAATACCAAGAGTGCGCTTTATGGCAATAAAAGAATTCACTGCCAACATATATAAACCATGCAGTAAAGAAACTTTACTTGTTTCAAGAGGTCTGATTCACTTGAGAATGGAGACCATTGTACCACTGCCTCGAGATTTTTATCCCAGTCACTCGCGGACGATCGTTTCATCTTTTTCCATTCCTTCCCATCTTTTTCATAATCAAGCTTACAAATGAATAATACAAAATAAGTTACTTGCTACAAGAAGATGGATTAAACAAAAATTCAAAATCACATCACAACCTACCTACATCTCTTAAGATAAACATTTTATGAAAAGGTCTAAGGCTCTCTAGACAGTTTTAAGAGTTAAGAATTTAAAACATAGTTTTAATTAGTGGAAGTTGCAACTTGCAAGCATGTGTTAGTTTAATTACCATGGGAACTACTATATCTTCCTTCCCTGTGCTTCGCAGAAATGTGTAGGACAATAGACCAATGCTTTGTGTAGACCTTCAAGGCAAATATCGAATAAAATGTTATTAGTTAGCGCTTTTTGTAATACCAAATGTAGTTAAGCAGCTTCAGGAACAGAACTGCTATCATGGTAACTAAAGACGTGCAAAACTTGGTCCAAACCAATACAACCGGTAAACCGAACTGAAACCTGACCGGACCCGTTATGTACAGCCGTTCTAGGTCCACAATATGAAAAGAATCAATTATCAGTATCATTTATTGGTCTGGTCCAATTCGGTTTTAGTAACGTAAAACTTGGTTAATTGCATAACTGGACCACAAACCTTTTCCCATTCTTCCCAGACCATCGAGAAAAGACGATAACATCAGCTCCAAGCCTCATGGTGCTTGTCTTGAAACCATTTCCATCTGTTGAAAAAATAACACAACGGCATGGCTTATTACAAGCTACAGTGCTCTAGATGCCATATTACAACCCTCTAGACCCAAGAACATAAAACTAAAATGACATAAGCTGGAATATTGGCAGAATATCAGCAGGTCAAATGAGTTACATAGCTGGCAATAGACTTGGGTCAAAACGGATACTTTTTATACAGGAAGCCGGATTGTGTTCTTCCTCAAAACACTTTTTGCCCAAAATTTGTACCACTTTATTTTAGTCGAGATTTTGACCATAATCCAACTTTTTTAAAAACGATGTCCAGCGGTTCTAAAGATAAAACTTACACTTTGACAGCTTTTGACCAATTCGATTGACCAGTTCCGATCTTAACTATTTTTAGCCGTACCCCATGACAAGTACATATAAAACTTAACCCGAATTGACCCATTATTTAGTAAATGGGTCAAAACTTAAACCTATTTCAAAAGGGATAAATTCGATCACAGTGATATGAAGGTCACTTACATTGTCCAATTGTATCCTTGACCTTGCTTTTTAAAGAATAACCAAGAGACATGCAATGTCTCATTTTTTCCGGGTCCATCCCACCACCATTATCTACAATTAAAGAGAAGGGGAGTACTTAAAAGAACCAAAACTAGCACATGTAATCCTATAGTACTTAAAAGATCGATAAGTGATGCTTACCTTCAATTAACAACATTCTGTTGTTATCTTTCTTGTTTGTTAGCATGTCGATATTTACATACGTGGCACCGTTACAAACCTAAAAGCAAAATGGGAGACGGCAAAAGTAATGCTTGCAGGGTCAACAAGTGCAACTTCAAAAGAACTTAATATTATATATATAAACATAGAAGGTACCTCATCTAGTGAATTGTCCAAAAGTTCCGCAAAAGCTGCAAGTGTACGTAGAAATAGAGGGAATAACATTACCGCCAAAGTACGTTGATAAAAAGAACTACAGGAAAATAACCACATAGAGAGAATAACATTACCGCCAAGAACCCATTTATGACTAGTTGCGTTAGAGTGCAGAAACCTTGGATGAACCCTCAAATGATCCATCCCACCTACAAATATGAAGTAAGTGAGGTATAAAACTTGCTCTAACTATCTGAAACTATTAGGTTCTAATAAAGTGCATATTTAACTATATAAAATGGCAAAGTTAAAAATAATTATAGGCCCTACGCACCACTTTCACATTCAAACAGTTACAGTAAAATGTCAAGATGGAAGATGTGCACACTGCACACTGGCATGCAGCTGAAGCTACTACAAGTAATTCAAACTATGAAGTACAAACATAAATAGAGATCAAGCCAAATTCAGAGACATGCAACTAGTAAAAGAAAGTACATAGGCGAATCCTAAGGAACATTCATTACATTGTCCATTTGTCACAAAAGAAACAAAGTAGCATAAAATTGCAACTAAATACAAACTGCCCTGGTGCTAAAAGAAGTTAAGGACGCTTTTGAGATATGTATAAACATGATACTTGGTGCCATGTCAATTATAGTTCTGTCACCTTTCCAGGATAAAGAATACAAATGTCAGGTTACAGCATCTTGATTCAAAGTACTTTTTACTATTGTAAGATATTATAGAACATTCTGACCTATCATCTACAAGGGTACACCATAGTTTCTCAATCATTTGAATTCAATCTTCTGTTTCATATAAACCACTGTGACCCTTGCTCATCTGTAAATCTTATAATGTCATATTCAAATGTATAATTAGCATAATAATTACTTCATCCTAAATCCAGAAGAAAAGCAAGCACTCGTATATGTTTGTTGAACTATAAGCCGGGAAAAAAAGTTTCTTAAGGAGTGCTAAGTGGTCTACTGGACGTAAAACGTTCTTTTGGCTAAATGGATATATAAGCACACCCATTGAGTGCTCTAGTTCTAGTGTGTAAAATTTAGTTAAAACAAGACAGCCTCCATAGAATTAACTCGTTGTACAGGTATAAGATTACAGTTCTAGTACTGTGTTATTTTGATAAAACTACTTTTCTTTAGCTGTTGCTTTATTATTCCATTAAAAAAGTAACTCGACATAGATTGGCAGGATTCCCCTCAAATTTTAAAAAGATTGATTGATGAAGAAAAGTTGAACAACGGCAATTACTCTCAACTCATGCTTCTTAATTCTTCAGGTAGTTGCTCTAAACTAACTCAAACACCCAACTAATATGATACTAGTTATGGATAAAGTAACTAAACAGTAACAAGCTATGGCCTATAGATTGAACCCTGCAACATAAAGGTTTGGGAGAAGTTTACAGATCAACCCCAACAAGACTACACGTTAAACTCCCCAACTGTTCTTAACTTTCTCTACGACTTCTAACATTTATTTCCACAAAATCACCATAATCTTAAATCAGATTACGAAACACGCTAAACTCCCTTCTGTTCTAAATTTCCTCCGCGTATTCTAACATTTATTTCCACAAAACCACCGTAATCTCATATTAGATTCAAAAACGCAAGTAAAATTCTCTAAACTCAACAAAGTAAAGAAAACTAACAACAAAACGTGCAATTAAAAGCAGTAACCCTAAAAACCAAAATTAACACCAATTAAACCAACAATTAACATCACCGCCTTTCCACATACCTGTCGACGCACTCCAATCACCAGACGACCGACCTTCAAAATCACCAGCCTTCCAAAACTGCTTACAGCTCTGCTCCGGCGCACCACGGCTCCCCTTCGCACGCTGCACCGTCGCCTCCTTACGCGGCAACGGATCCAAAAACCCTACCGGAAGAACCACACCGTCACCATCACCACCACCTCTCTTCCTCTTACTACTCTCAACCTCACCACCACCGCTCAAAACCCTAGATCTCTTCCCCTTACTTCCTGAAGACGAATCGTCATCGGAACTTTCGAGATCAATCACCGCAACCTCCGAAACATCCTTCCGTTTACTACTGTATCCACTCGTGCTTCCGTTCGCTACTTCGATGTATTCCTGCTTAACTGCAACTCCGGCCATCGTTCACCGGCGATTCTCCGGCGTACAATCGTCCTCCGGCGACGGAGAATGATAATGATAATAATACCAATAATAATCGTACTGAAATAGTGGAATCTTGTGGTGATTTGGTTTTTCACCGATGAAAATGATTGTATCGTGTGAAGCCCTATGAATATGATCGATGATACGTGATGTAGTTGAAGTTATATAATAAACACGCAAAAGGGGCAAGCGATATGTTGAACTCTAGAGATGATCCGATCGTGCTTTTAGGCGATATTGTTTAAAGAATTTATACCCCTTTTTTTTCCAAACAAAGGGTGTTTTAAAAATTATCGGTGTATCTTTAAGGCGATTGTAGCTGTCAACGGTCTAAGCGGTTAAATATGTTAGCTTTATGATACGTGTGGTGTTATACGATCTGTTATATAATGTTATATGTGTTTTAAAATTTAAAATTTTCTTTGACACAACCTGGTATTTTTTAATATGCGTGTGAACTGTTTGATTTGATTCAAGATTTTTCGATACACGTGTGAATCTATATTAATAAAACAAATAACTATCAGACACATGGTTATTGTATAACACGTCCACATCAACTTCAGCTAGGCTTCACCTCAAATTGTTCGTGTGTTCTCGTCACAATATATTTACTATTTTTGGTAAAAATCTTGATTTTAAAAAAGTTTCCTTAGTAATTGCATATTTAATCTATATTATATATATAAGCAAATGAGAAGGACAAAATGGTCATTTGACCAAAATCTCTTAAAATTAAGAATTTTACAATTCTTATAGCTTTTGGTACAACTCTTAAAGCTTTAAATACCCTTAAAGCTTTCCAGCCCTCATCCCTTTTCAAAATTCAAACCAGCTGGGGTTTGAATTCCAAATACATTCCAGCCCTCCCTTTCGAGATAGTATAGATCTGAGTTATCTCTTGTCGACGGTGAACCACAGTCGGAAATCAACAGGGAGGACGACGTCTTCTCTTGTGAAACGTCAGGCGTCGGAGAATGTCGCTGGAAAATCAACGGCGTTGCGGCCTCATATGGCGAAGAAACGCCCTGCTCTTGCTAACGTTACCAATCAGAGGCCTGCGTCTCATAACTTCCCTCGAAACGCCTTGAATTTGGTATCCCTAAATTCTTTCTTTATTAAATGCTGTTGTTAGGAGGCGGCAGGTGGCTCGCGGCGCCGCGGCGGGTGGTTATGGTTCGCGGTGGTGTGGCTGCAGGTGGCTCGCGACTGTTGCTGGGTGGCCGGCGGTAGGGTGGTGTCG
>BJCO01743377.1:0-11303 GCA_018326465.1 Flaveria floridana | reverse complement strand
TCGAAAGCGTTTCAATGGTTTAGTATATAAAGCATATCGTTAGGTAGCTAGCCTATGTTCATGTTACTTAGCGTTTCGAACCGAAGCTGACTGTTTGCGTCCTATATGTTTGTTGTATCCCCGTCACGTCTCACCAGACAGTGACAAATGTTAGGTCAATAATGCACCCGTTTGACCTCCAATCAAGCTAGCGCGAATAGCCCGGGCGAGGTTTGTCAGACCCAGTAGTACTACTCAGAATTACCTCGCTATTCTCATTACTAACGGTTCGAGAGTGTTAGGACTGTTATGTGTGTTTGCACTAACGTAACAAGCGATATCAATAATACTAAACCATTTATGTAAATCTGTTTGCATGTTTTCTCCCCCAAAAAGGAAAGAGAGTAAAATAGGGGCCGTGAAGACTCACTGTATGATGTAGCAAGTATGTAGGATGAAAGTCTCCCGTGTGTCGTTTACGATGAGCTGTCAAACACCTATTGACAGTTATGTTAAGCGTTAATGTTGTGTCTAGCGTTAATAGAAATGTCTAGTCGGGTTGGGTCGCATTGGTTCGGTCGTGGGTGACACACACACAAGCAGGCATACACATATCAGACTTTATGTACATTCCCAAATGGGTTGTCGATATTTGTAAACGGTTAGGTTATTTTATGTTAAAAAAGTATGTGCTTGTTGATTGCGTTGACTTTAATCTTTGTGGTCAAGAAATGACACTTTATTGATTGTTACCATATCATCACATGATAGGCACACCGCACACAAGGAGAACTCACTCACCATGACTCCAATCGTATATCAAGGCTAGACACACGACTGGACACTTCATTCGTACGAATGGCCCTTCAATCGTACGAATCAACTTCATTCGTACGATTGAACCCTCATTCGTGCGACTCAGCATTCAGTCGTACCACACATCACCCATTCGCACGACTCAAAGGCCATTCGCACGACGGAACCTTCATTCATACGATTGGACCTTCAGTCGTGCGATGCACAGTCGCACACATTCATCCGATTGACTCAATCGCACGCACTCCCAATCGCATGCATTCAGTCGCACGACAAGCCCATACGCTTGAACCCAGTCGTACGACTCCCCCCAGTCGCACCACTCAGTCGCTCGACCTGCCCATCGCGAACTGCAGCAGATCGCGACTGCTATCGGGGCTGAACAGCCTTTGGCTGTTCCGTGCACGGTTTTCACACATCAGGGACTTCCAGAAACACTTTCCTAACATGTCTAAGTAAAATGCACATGCTGATTGACCTCACACGCACCCCCACGACCACATGCATTCGGGTTGAACCCGAACACCCGAACCCTAGGTTTGCAGCAGTGAAACGAGCAATAAAATGGACGACCAAGGTCTCCTACCTGTTGGAAACGTGCTATCTCAGCTGTGGCGTGGTCTAACCGACGAAAACGAGCTCAAACGAGGCGACTTTTGGTGCAAGGAGGTGGTAGAATGGTGTAGAGGAAGAAAGTGAAGAAGATGGAAGAATTTGGGAGTGGAATGAAAGTAAGGGCTGGTAAGGGTTTTATATACCCAGCCCTAGTTTGGCAATTTGTCACGTTTAGTCCTCGCACTTAGTCCCCGAGTTCCCGAATTTGTTTCGGTTGATAACGACGTAGATGGGCGAGCTATGTTAATTAAGAGGATTCCTTAAGTGATCCTGTTTATTTGAATCCTCTACAAACACCAATGTTAGTATTTTGTCATAATTTATTTAACGATATCGGTGGCGGTGCTTGTATACGTTTCGGGTAATAACGAGTATGTAATAATGATGATGACAACAGTGTGAATAATGTTAACCTGAAATTACGGTGTGTCACATTTACCAAGGTTTTATAATAAATATTAACATTAATTTAAAGGGGTAGTCTATAAAGAAATACCAGTTGACCTTTTTCACTAATATCTTTGAAAGAATTACTAACTTTAAAAATCATAGACTTAGTTACAGTATTTTCTATGTTTGATAACTACCAAACAAAAAACAATTTCCAAGATGGGTAGTATTTATCCAAGTTTTTAATAATTTGGGTTCTACTGATTCTGAAAGTGGTTGGGTTGGGCCAGCCCACCTGCCAATTTAACCTATTCATACTCTTATTTGTTGTTTTTATCAGTTGAACAAACACATAATCCAATATAATGTTACTAGATGAGATTGGATTTATAATTCTATTTTCTTATTTGTATTGACAGTGCAAGGCCATTACTATTGTATTTGGGAAGAGCTTGTGCAGTTAATTAATTAGTATATATTATATTTTATTGCTGGTATTTTGTTAATAATTTTAATTGAAAGAGCCCCTACTACTTGCATGTTGTACCGTGTTCTTTTAAGAATTTATAGAAAACTAGGTATAGGACTCCTTTTTTGTTAATTAAACATATTGCCTACGTCCATTCGGTGTTGACATTTTAGGTGTAAGCTTTACAAATCATGATTTTTGATTGATAGATACCCTTAAAATATAATCAATATATAATAATTTAAACCATCTAAAAGCTAATACTCAAAGTTACACTTTAATATCTACTAAATGTAGTATTAATGTCAATTGACTTTACAAAAAGAAATCAATTCATGAATTAGTTTCTGATTAGTGTACTTGGTTATAATCTATATACAAACTTAAAGATAACTAATTCATCAAGCTCAACTAAATATGTACATGTCCTAAGTGCATAATTTTAATCGTTTAATTTCTAATTGTCATAATTAGACTTAATTATCACAGTTCTTAATTTCCGTTAAAATCACACATCTCCGAGAAATATTAATTAATTAATAATAATAATTAATATTTCAATAAGTTTTATTATTTATCATAAGGTTTACTTAAAACTACTTGGTCAAAATTTACATACAAACATAAAGATAAGTACTTGCTCAAGTTCAACCAAATCTATACATGTTCCAAGCATATAATTTTAATCGTCTAATTTCTAAATATCATAGTTAGACTTGATTATCATAATTCTTAATCTTAATTAACATAACACATCACGCATAATTAATACTTCAATAAGTGTTTATATTTATAAGTTCATGAAAAAGTAAAATAAATATATACAAAAATAATAAATGTGAAATATGTTATGAAATTACAAATGGGTAAAAAAGTTACATTACTTTTTCAGCAAAAAATAACATATACCTTTCTTTGTGTTAAAATTAAATCATTTAATGTTTTTACAGACTAAATAAAAAAGTGGAGGTCTAATTTAAGCATGGATGTTCATTCCGTTGTTGACTCTTTTTTATCACTCGCAAATTATGGAAGTTGGTATACTATTCACTTTGTTTGGGTTGAGTTCATATCAGAAGTCATTAAGAACAAATTATTGGTTATATTTCTTGATCAAAACATAAGTGATTTTCTTTTCTCCTTTTCAAAATATAAAATTATTTTTTTATATTTTACATTATGAACACTCTTTTTGTTTTTTAGAGATAAAAAATAGTCGCGTTTGTCCCGGAACATTTAATGAACTTTTATAATAATATGGATTTGGTGGCTAATGTATTTGTACTTAGTCGTTTCCAAATTGAGAATTTAAAATATCAAGAGTATCCGACATATGAAAAGTATATCTTGTTATGTGGTGAGGTCAAGATTGTCATCAGCGAATACACTAAACTTATTACGTTTGAAAGTCCATTTCTGAGAGGTTTTTGTCTGTATCCATTGGTTCCTTCTATTCAAATTCTTAAGCATGATAGAAGACACCAAAAGTTAATAATTGGTATGTTATAAGTTTCTCGATTTATCTATTTTTGTTAGATATATATTGTAAATTTCCTCAATAAGAACACTTACGATCATCGTAGATGTTGTTGGACGGATTGTTATGGGTAAACGAAAAAAAGGACGATACCATTTTGTTTTGGTTCTTCAAGATGCGACATAAGTCAATGATTACATAAAATATTTAAATTTTTTTCTAATTTCGCCGTATATAAAAATATAATAAATTTGTTTGTGATTCTAAAATTAAACACATGTGTCAGCGGTCACATAATACAGATGCTTTTATATGACTCGAAGCAGACAAATATGTTTAGAACTTATCTAGCAATCGCAAGAAATTCTATAGTGTAGCATCTCGAGTGAAGTTGGTTCATTTACCAGAGGGTATGTATTATCTTATAAATATATATTTTTTAAAAGAATACTATTTCAAAACCTCTATACCTTACCTAAATTTATACGTTCTCTTTTGTTTTCAGAAAATATTTTGATTTCTACAGATTTAACAACGATTGCCTATGAACCAAACATGCCCGAGGCACGTGATATTGAAAGGATTGGTCGTCCTTAGAGTCCATGTTCATTTTAATATGTTTACCATGAACTCTTTAATTAACTTCTATGGTTAGACATCTATTTTTAATGTTTTGGCTTTTCTTGCCTTCTAATTTTAATTTGATATAATGAAGTTACAAAGAACTTATATTCCTATCTCATGCATTAACTATAAAAAACATAATCTCATATTCGTATTATAAATTTTGTAAAAGAACAGAAGAAAGACAAATGTAATCAAATCATAAACACAGACATTAAACTTAAACACTGATTATTACAACGAGTGTGCTTGAAACCAACTACCCTAATCAAAAAAAGAAATAAAGTGTGAACAAATCACCACACAAAATATCAACCTCACAATGTGTGTAGACAATATTATTTTAAGCATTAATTAGTAGAACTATGTTTTGCTTTGCATAATATTCATTTATATTAGTATATTATGTAGTATGCTATATATGAAATGTAACCATACTTTTCTACACCTAAATACTAATTCATAGGAGGATTATACTATACAGATAATTAGTCAATATTTATGAACGAAGGTGTCACCTTGGTTGCCCTACTTGTTGAAATAATCATATTTGATATATTAACGAGGTTGCCAGCAAAGGTTGTATGTCGTTTTAAGTCTGTTTGTAAGGAATGGTATGCATTCCTATCAACAGAAGACTTTGCAAGGGTACATTGCTCCCGCTCATAAATTCATCTAATCAAAGAATCCTCTTAATCGGGGACCAAATATGCTCTGTTCGTCCAATTGACTTTCAAACCGGTGATTATGGGCCAAGCACCATCGTCCCATTTCCATTTCATGATGTCTCGTTTCGTTCACATTTGGATGGATTGTTGTGTGTTCACTTGAATCATAGTTGCTTCTTTGGAATCCAGTCACTGGTGCTTACAAGTATTTGTCAACACCTCATTGTCGTTGCCATGGCTACTTTGAACATAATGTTGACGCTATTGGTTTGTACATTGATGCTTACTATGATTACAAGGTCTTGCATGTAAAGTGTAGGTGTGGTGTACTTTATGCATCTATTTATTCTAGGAAATCATCCTCTTGGAGAAATGTACCTTTCGTAACAAGACCGGAGTACGTTATGCCCGCATTCTCTTGGTCAACTGCTACGTTGTGTGCTAATACTTTATATTTCACTGTTTGCGAGTGATGGGTTGGAGGTAAAAATATGATGATTTGTTTTGATGTTAATTCAGAGCTGCTTAAGGAGATAAGCTTTCTACCGATTCCTTCTGCAGGAATTTATTTTGGAGATTTAGTTAATGTAAAAAATGAAGTTCACATGTTTGTTAGTACTGGCATACGCGAGATGTCAGTTGAGTTATGGTTGCTACAAGGGGAGCACTGGATTAAGGTCGTGTCATGTTCTCCGATCCCTCCTATCCCGCTGTCAATATGGTGTGACATAACACATTTTATGACAAATGGTAATTGGTTTGTGATGACCAATTTGAGAAAGCTTTATGAAATTAAAATGGATGTAGAGCCGTTGGAATGTTTTTATCCTGTTACTTCGTTTCGTGGTTCTAAGGGTGTAGTTTTTGTGGAGACCTTCGTTTCACCAGCTCTTTAGTTTAACTTTTCACTTAATGTTTTTTAGTTATGATGCCCGGAACACATGTAGTGTAACACCCGGATACTTTCTTTGAAGCCGACGAAAGAAAAAAAAAGAAATAAAGTCCAAAGTCGGGGGACCAAACTAGCCAACACGAGAAAATTTGAGTAAATGGGGATATTTGAAGGGAGAGGGCAGCCCTTACCCTCTCCCCACACCCACATTTCAGCCAAGAAGAGAGAAAGAAGAGAGAAAAGGAAAAAAGAGAGAAGAAAGCTTGGTTCGAGCAGGTTCGGGCTTGGAAAATCGTCGTGTAGCGGGTTTAAACAAAGCCCTTCTTGGTGTAGTTTGTGTGAGTTCTAAGACCCCTATTTTACTCGTTTTTAATGGATTTGGGGCTCCCAGATTTGGGGCTGGAACACATAGTAAACCCGTTTTTGTATGTATGTGTGTTTGACCCATTTAGATGTGTTTGCGTGTGGTGCGTTTCGAGTTTGTTTCCGGGCTTGTGTGCGCTTGAATGGTGTTGTAGTATGTATTCCTAAGGTTTAGGATGGTTTATTTGGGCTTAAAATGGGTTTGGATGAGCTTGGAGGTCGAAAATGGCAGATTGGGTTCGGGATGAACTGCATTCTGCATCAATTAGGGCTAGGCGAACGACTGGAATCCATACGGCCGATTGAAGTGCGGTTGGAGTTCATTCGCACGACTAAGGTTCAGTCGCACGACTGGAGGGCCAGTCGCATGGGGAGTCATGCGACTGAGAGCCCAGTCGCATAAGTACTCATCCGCATTAAGTTCATCCGCATGAGGTCCATTCGCATAAGGTCCATTCGCATAGTGTTCAACCGAATGAGGTCCATTCGCACGACTGGGGTGTTCATCCGCATTGATGTTCATCCGCATAGGTCCATTCGCATGATGTTCAGTCGCCTGGAGGCCATACGAATAAAGGGTGCCCATACGCCCAAATAGGGTTGGTGTACCCGAGGAAAAGCGTAGTTAATTTCTGACTTTCGGGGGAAAGTGCAAGTGTAAGTTTTGACGTGGAGGTTCCCGTAAGTTAAAGTAAGATGACTGTGGGGTCTTAGAGGGCATGTTGGTCATGATGATGTTGCATGTTTATGCATGATGTATGTTACGAATGTATGATGATGCCCTGTATGATGTTGCCACTGTGTATGTTGATGTTCCTTATTATAATGTATGTTTATCTTTCCTGTGGCTTTACGTGTTGTGTTAACGAATGAAACAAAAGTATTATGTAACGTAAAGTGGAAGATAATGCAAGTGGAACATGATGAATGAATGCACGCATTAATGAATGAATGAATGAATGTAAGAAAGGCTTGTAAGCAAATGTATAGAGGTGCACACCCAATGAAGGTGTTAGCTCAACGGTGTGCGGGTTAGCTACCCTTAATGATGCATACTGGGGTCCAATCTTTGTGATTGACCATATGTGCGGGATCCTTGCGGCTTGCCCTAGGTGACAGGATTAGCTTCGTGCACAATGTTCGTGGTTTAATTACCACAGGTCCAGCATCAGCTTCGTACACAATGTTCAGGGTACAGCACATGGCATTTATCCAAAATAAAAGAGAAAAGATAAGTGATGGGTGTACTTACCCTAGGTACTGGAGCCAGCTCCTTGCCCAATGTTCAAGGTCTATGAAAGACCTCTGGCTCAGTTACCTGCTTCGTGCACAATGTTCGGGGTAATGTACATGTCATCGAAAGTAATGAACGTACGAATAAAGTAAGAATTTATGAACGAATGTGAATGAAAGTATCAAATGTGAATGGTAATGAGGTACGTTGAATGAACAAAAGTTAAAGAATGAACGAACGAAAGAAATGAACGATGAAATATAAAAACATTGTATGAAACGGGATCCTTGTCACTCGACCTCAGTAATCATGGCTGCGTGCCATGAAGAGGGTAAAGTTTGACAGGATCTAGTTCGATGTAAAAGATAATGAATGATGAAGATAATAATGATATTACGTATGTGTACGTATGATGTGTGATCGCATGAAAGTAAAGAACGGTTTTAACGAAAGAAATGTATGTTTTAATTATAAAACTAGAACTCACTCAGCAACGATGACTTTTTATGTGTTTCCAATTGGCAGGTAACATTGCTGAGGATGGCACGGGGCGGCTACTCAGCTCTTTTGGATGGCATTCTTTTGTATAATGTTTTTGCACTGTAATATGAACATACGATGTTTTGTAATGAATGTTGTATTAACTTGCAAAAGCATTGATATAGAAATGAAATGTATGTTTAAAATGTTTCCGCTGCAACATTTTTTTATGTAAGAGGATGAAAATATATCTTTTATGTGCGATAATTGACCAGCTGTAAGCGTCCCGGGAACGGGGCCTTACAGGTTGGTATCAGAGCCAAAGTTTAAGTGAAATGGGTAAATTTCGAAAATAAACCCCAACTTAAACTGAGAATGGGACGGAAAGGGAAGGAATGCCAATCTGAGTAGCTGCGTGCCATCAGGTATTTTCTTAATGTTAACAGGCATTATGTGCGCATGTTATGTGATTTATGTGTTGCTGGTAGATTTAGATACTGATCTAGTCAGGACAGGCAATGTTGGGCATATGAAGAGTAAAGTAAATGGCTAATCACAACTGGCCATTGTAATTAGAGACTTACTATACTTGATATAAACTGAACTGTTCCCATGAATGACCGTGTTGGTGTTTGAATATTTCAGTGTGTGTTAAAGGATGGCCGGTGGTAGATCTTCTAAAGCTTCGAGGGGTGGAGGTCGTGGTGGGCCTGGTACTGAACCACGGCCTAAAAGAGGAAGACCTAGGGTGGAAAAGGTGGTTCATGAAGAACCTGAGACCCCTCATCCGGAGGGCGGTGATGAGAGTGCCAATCTAAGAGCCTCGGTAAAGGAGGCTGTAGTGGAGGAGGTTCATTAAATCATGTAGACAAACTTACCGTCTGTGGTGACTGAAGTGATTAAGGCTGTACGGGAAGGAGAACAGAAAGAGAGGAACAGGTCCTCGGGACGACGGGAGCAACCGGAACCTGAAATGGTTCTTTCTGATGATGAAGAAGAGGAAGAAGAGGAGCCTGTGCTGGAGGCGGCATGAGGCTGTAATTATGGGGCGTTCCAATGATGCAAGACCCCTACTTTTGATGGTAACAGCACTGCTGCTGCTGCTTACCGGTGGGTGAGAGAAATGGAAGCTGCTTTGAACATCAGCGAGTGCCGGGAGGATCAGAAAGTAAAGTTTGTTGCCCAACCTTTTATGGACTCGGCTCTATGCTAGTGGGACAATATAGTCCAAGCTGAGGGTAGCAGGGCTATCAGAAGGATGAGATGGTCGGAGCTGAAAAAGTTGGTGATTGAGAAGTTTTGTCCTCACCGAGAACTGGACAAGGTTGAGAGGGAGTTTCTGCAACTAGAGGCGGGAACCATGACACACCAACAGTACACCACAAAGTTCAATGAGATAGCACGTCTGGTGCCGGATCAGGTGACGCCTCTGTCACGGAAGATTAAGAGGTACATTCAGGGTTTGCCAGCGAACATTCGCCGGCACATGATCGCTGTCTGACCGAGTACGTTTAGGTCGGCGGTGGACTTGGCAGGGAGGTTATATGATGAGAGGGCGGTAGTGGTGGTGGCTGAAGGTAGTAAGAAGGGTGGTGGTGATCGAAACTGGGGTGGGAAGAGGTTTGGTCGGGTTGATGCCTCGACGGGTAACAAGAAGGCACGGGTGCTGATCGCCGTGTAGCCACACCGGGTACGGGATCGAGAAAGTGTGGCAAATGTGGGAAGGAGCACAGTGGTGAGCGTAGATGGGGTTGAATGTTTTTTTAAGTGTGCGAAGCATGGTCATATGGCTAGAGATTGCAGGGGTACGAGGTACTTCAACTGTGGGGAAAGTGGTCATATGAGTAAAGACTGTAAGAAGCCAAGAGCCGAGGGTTCTGGGGTGAACCAGGGCATTCACCATGACACAAGAGGAAGCAAGGACGGACCCTGATGTTGTGTCCGGTACGTTTCTAGTGAACCAAACTTTAGCTTCTGTGTTGTTTGATTCGGGTGCTAGTAAGAGTTTTATTTCTGCTGCTTTCTGTACTAAGCTGTCGGTTAGTAGTAGACGTGTTGATGCACCCTTTGATATAGAAACTTCCATAGGTAAGTCTACCAGGATTTCTGAGATGATAGAGGACTATGATGTGGAAATAGAAGGTCATAAGTTTCCTGTTAGACCGTTCGTGATGACCTTAGGTGGTTTCGATTTGGTTCTTGGGATGGATTGGTTAGCGGACTTCAAAGCGAATATAGTGTGTCGCAAGAAGATGATTCGTTTGATAGCGCCTGACGGGAGTTTGATAACTGTTTATGGGGATCGGGTCACGACGATCCCGAAAGTAATCTCAATGGCGGTGGCGGGAAAGTGTATGAGGCGTGGATGTAGCGCTTACTTGGCTTATGTGAAGGATGTGGATACACCAACACGGCAACTATCTGATGTTCCGGTTATGTGTGACTTTCCAGACGTGTTCCCAGAAGACTTATCAGGAGTGCCACCTGACCGAGAGATTGAGTTTCAGATTGATCTGATACCGGGTGCCCAACCCGTTGCCAAGACACCGTATCGGTTGGCTCCGATGGAGATGAAAGAGTTGATGGAGTAGTTGCAAGAGCTACTTGATAAGGGGTTCATTAGACCGAGTATCTCTCATTGGGATGCTCCGGTCTTATTTGTAAAGAAGAAAGATGGTACTATGAGGATGTGTATAGACTACCGTGAGCTGAACAAGTTGACGGTGAAGAATCGGTACCCATTACCAAGGATAGATGATTTGTTTGATCAGCTGCAAGGTGCAAGTTGGTTTTCAAGGATCGACCTGCGATCTAGCTACCATCAGCTAAAGGTAAAAGAGCAGGATATTCCTAAAACAGCTTTCGCATGCGTTATGGTCATTATGAGTTCCTCGTTATGTCTTTTGGTTTGACCAACTTGCCAGCTGCTTTTATGGACTTGATGAATCTAGTGTGTCAGCCAATGTTGGATAAATCAGTGATTGTGTTTATTGATGATATCCTGATTTATTCAAAGAGCGAGATAGAGCATGCCGGTCACATTCGAGAGGTGTTGGAGACGTTGAGAAGGGAGAAGTTGTATGCCAAGTTCTCCAAATGCCCGTTTTGCTTGCGCGAGGTTCAGTTCTTGGGTCACGTGGTGAATCCGGAGGGGATTATGGTGGATCCGGCAAAGGTGGAGGCAGTGATGCAATGGAAGTCTCCAAAGATGCCATCCGAGATTCACAGTTTCTTGGGTTTGGCGGGCTACTACAGAAGATTTATCTAAGACTTTTCCAAGATCGCTTCTCCACTAA
>BJCO01743376.1:0-10290 GCA_018326465.1 Flaveria floridana | reverse complement strand
TCTACTTCATGTTCTGTGCAGCATGCAGGAAGACTTAGAGTGTTTTGGCTGCATCAGACTTATAGGAATCCTTACAAAGTTCTCGTATGAAAGTTCTCGTATGAAAGTTCTTGCATGAAAGGTATCGCATGGAAAAGTTCTCATGAAAAGTTTTTTCATGAAAATGTTTTCACAAAATACGGTTATATTTGCAAAGTTCTCGCACGATGTAGTTACTCCCGTGAAACTTCAACCAAAATCGACTTTTATGAGTTTGAATCGATGCTACGTTCTCAAATTTTCATTTTCCACCAAAATTCGAAGATACCGAGCGTAATTATGTAACAAAGCTGATTACACGTGTGTTCACCCTTGGTTTCACCTTCTTCTCCTTTAAACCGGTCCAAACTCGTTCTAAGACTTTTAGATCTTCAACCTCCATGTTTAACGTCTTAATATGGATGATTGCGGAATGAAAATCCGTGTGTCAAGAGAAACACCTTGCTCTGATACCAAATGTAAGGATCAGCACAATACAAATAAGATCGATCTCATGAGAAGAATGCGGAATATAATCATCACGGTATTAAGATTGAATAGTAGAAGATACGCACAAATGTAAATAAACTTCTTAATTTTATTGCTCTCTGATTTTGAGTGATTGCAAGTAAGTATAAACTCAGAAAATGACAAAAGCTTGCTAAAATACATTACAAAACATCCATTTATACTAAACTAGGAAGTTCTCGCATAGTTCTCGCGCGACTTTCAAGTTCTTGCGCGAGATGCAAGTTTTCGCGTGGCAACTTCAGGTTCTCGCGTGGCAACTTCAGGTTCTCGCGCAACTTGATCTTCATAATCTTGATTTGATTTTCCGAGCCTCTAGGTTCAATCCGTATATGTTTTCATTTGATCCATACCCTTATTTATATATAATCACAATTAACATAGAGGGTAGTGATAAAAAAATTAAATTATGTGAGATTTTATTGTTTTTTTTAGTTTTCTCATAACATTTTGCTTTTCTTAGGATACCTTCTCTTTTATTAGTTTTCTCATAACAAAAAATGAACCTTTTTGTTGCTTCTAGAATGACATTCTGGCGTAAAGGTTACTTCAATCACAAATGGGTCAAATAAAAATATTTGTTTAAGGGAATGGATTGAAAAAGTAAAAAGAAAAAAAACTGATTCACTTATTAAAAAAAGTAAAAAAAAACAAAAAAGAAAGTGAATAAAGTACCTTGAGAAGATATGTATTGCGTGATCCACTAATGGCTAACAGGTCTCTTGGAAAACGAAAGCCACAAGGCACATAATGTATTTGAGATCTGATCTATAAAACACAGAAATTGAAAATATAGCTTTAGTGTTTCAATTTAGAGAATAGGTATCACGGATGGCATTAAGAATTGAAAACTGAACAAACATAGAAAGCTAAAACAAATCAAATAGAAAGTGAATAAGGCACCTTGCAAAGATACATATTACCCGATTTATTAAACTACTTGCCTACAATGCTGAAAGATTTTCTACAAAACGAAAGCCACATGACAGATTATCCATTTTAGATCTGATCATAAACCAAATACACAAAAAGAAAACATAGTGTTTAGTTATTTTAAATAAAAAGGAGAATGATTATTTATAATTATAGGATTATGGGCATCAGTCTAATAAAATCAAAATTATTCATTTCAGTTCATTTATTTCACTGCAGTAACCTATTCTTTTCATCGTTTTCCATTTCAATAAAAAACATATTAGTAAAATATCACTGAGTTTGTTTTCAATTAGTTAATGGTCCCTTATTGCATTCGTTATATGCCACATTGTGTACCATTATGATTGCCTTAAGAATGTTTCTAAACAAAGAGTATCAAATAATTTTTAAATATATGGCTGTTGATCCCATGCTCTAGCCTAGCCCTTTCTCTCTTCTTCAAGCAAATAGAAGTAAACTAAGAACAATCACCGATACATAACCTGTGAAGTTTGGCCGCATGAATTAAAGAAAGCATAACTAATGATGGAGATTTGGAAGAATAAAGAATCAAAGAAAGCGTATGCAAATTGGATTCCACCTTCATTGTCAAAGCTCACACCCTTTCTGCATGGGAGAAAGTTTTCACTGCGATTAATCCTGAGTGTGCTTTCTCAATGTCATTTTCATCCGCGCTCATCTTCTCATGACCTCTTCTTCCTCTCTCCATATTAAATTGAAAAACTCAATAACAAAATACGTTTTACAATGGAAATTTTCAAATGAAGGAAGTTAAATCATAAAAACCACAACAAACCAAATGTCTAGCAAGCTTGTTCAACACAAACATAAAACTTTGTGTCTGTAATCAGAATTGAGTGGGTAATAATTCACCACCAACAAGTGTTCCAACTAAAAACTCTGTGGTGTTCGGTGACCGCCTCACCGTGGCGTCAAAGGCACAACCCCCCCCCCCTAATTTGATGTATCTGGGTTTTAAAAGTTGACTATAAAACAAGAATGTAATTACCACAACAACATGCAATATGGAGACACATAGTTCTTGAGATGGTGGTGATGACCTAGTTTTTTGTTGAAAGGGCAGTATTGTTTTTCAAATTTTGAATTCCCCTTCAATATTTATTCATGCTTTAATGTTGTACATTAAGCTTAAAGAATTGTACATCTTTATTCATGCTTTAAGGTTGTACATGTGTTGAAAAGGTTTGAGAAAACTACATACTAAAATCACCATAAAAGTGTGTGGAGAATTAGGGTTCTTGGCTTCGTTGTTCGATTTTGTTCTTGTTTGATTTGATTTATACCGTGTTTCTTCCCTAGTCTTTCTGATTCCTAGCTTGTGTAACAATCCTGTGATTATATTCTGGGTTGCAAGGTGTAATACGAGCATTGTTAGTGAGATCTAGGGTTTGAGTGATTAGGGACTCTTGATTCTTGATCTTGTTTCTTGTTTCTTGATCTTGTGCTTTCGTTTCTAGTTTCTTCCTAATCATCGATCTTGAATCAGGTTGTTAGCAAGTTGATTTCTTGGTTCGGTTAAGGTTTATTTTGTTCGTTGATTTTTAACCTACACGTTTGCTAGGGTTACTGATTGCTTAGCAGGTCTGTGATTGGTCGTGGTTATTGAATATAGTTAAGCTTGACTAGTATGAATCTTGTTAACCTTTTAAGGGCTTGTGAAGATAGTTTCGGGTTGAGGGTTCCACGTGCATGCATGTGTCTTCATCATGGATGATTTTAATCTTGTTGCGAAAGTGATTAATATTGATGGTAATGTGTTACCAACAAAAGGCATTCTGAAGAACGCTACAAAAGTGGATGCAGCTATGTCAGCCTTGGATGCTATGCAGGGTATTGTCATGCAAAACCCTAGGGTTGGCAACTCTAAGGCTCTTACTGATGTGGATTGTGTGGGGTCCTTTAAGGAGACGACTGTTCCTACTAATCAATCTTACTCTTCGGTTTATTATGCGCATAAGGTCAAGGTAAATGCCAAGGGTCTGGATAGGGTGGTTAATTTTTGTTATTTGGAGTCGAAGGTTACCAATAAAGGGGTTGATGTGTTTCTATCGAAAGGTTTAGTTAGGGGTGTTCAGGTTAAACTTACAAATACTCTGTATGGATATGTTCTTGGTGATCAGGAAGCTTATTCAGTTGTGGAGTATTTTGTGAGGAATAATTGGAAGAAGTTCGGGTTACAAAAGGTTATGATGAATGCAGATGCTTTTTTCTTTTTTCAATTTGTTGAAGAAAAAGGTATGTTGGAGGTTCTTGAGGGTGGTCTGTGGTTGATTAAGAATAAGCCTATATTTCTTAATACTTGGACTCCTGCTACGAAGCTTACTAAGGAGGATATTAAAAATGTTGTGGTATGGGTTAAACTTCATAGGGTTCTTATTGCTGCGTATACGGATGATGGTCTTAGCATGATTGTTTCTAAAGTGGGGTCTCCTAAAAGACTTGATACGTATACAACTGATATGTGTTTGGATGCATGGGGTAGAAGCAGTTATGCGAGAGCTATGTTGACATTTCTATGGATTCTGATTTTAAGGAGGTATTAAAAGTATTCGATTCTGTCTTTGGATGGTGATGCGTTTATTGTGAAAAAATTTGGAGTAGAGTATGAATGGAAGCCTACTAGATGTGACCAGTGTTTGTGTTTTTGGGCATGAGTCTAATGCATGCCCAAAAAAGGAAGTAGAGAAAAAGGCTGCTCCTAAGGTTGATACTGAGGTGTTTGTGGAAGTTACAAGAAAGAAGAGTGCTAAAAAGCAGGGTTTCACGTTCATAAACAGAAGCCAAAGTTTGAATATCGCCTGGTTAATGACAAAAAGAAACAAGAGGGAGTTCCGGCCGCTTCATCAGGTAACACCTGGAAATTTTGTCTAAATGGAAGAAAGAAAAACAATAAGAAAAGAAAACGAAAAGTATCTTGTAAGAAAGGAAAAGTAGCCAAAGTAGAGGGGAGCTAAGTGTAAAAAGGTACAAAACCTTATTATTTTATAATATAATAAGCATGACCACCCACGCAAGCCACTTCGCATCTGTTTTTCGACTGAAAAATAAGGAAGAAGAAAAAGGTGAAGCTTCTCTCGGGTTTTTAAGGAAAAAGGGGCTGGAATCGAAATTGGTAAGTGTTTTATAAGTTCTCGGGTTCGGTTTTATAGATTTCTTGGTCACGTAACCGAATAATACGTGTTCTTATGTGTAAATGTATTCGGTTGGATCTTTTAACATGTCTAGGTGTTAAGAAATCTTTGAAAGTTCGAGTTCAAAGAGTTTGAGACTTTAAAGCAGCGAAGGTGAGTCTCTAGACCCCATATTTACATGTTTTAAAGATTTTCGGGGCTGAAAATGCATGCAAAACTTTTTTTATGATGCTTATGTATGTAACCGTATGTATGTATGTATGAGTTTGGATGCCTTATGGTTATTCATACTTGGATGATGTTTAGAATGGTTATATTAAGCTTAGAACATGCTAAGAAAATGTTTGAGACTGAAAAATACATTAGAAATTTATAAGTTGGTATTCATGCGCCCAAACATGGCCCATGCGCCTAAGTTCTTACCTTAGAAAAAATTGTAAGTATGGCCATGCGCCCAAATAGGGCCCATGCCCTTGAAATTTTAGGCTTAAAAGTTTAAACAGGCATTCACGCGCCCAAACAGTATCCCATGCGCCTAGAAATACCTTAGAAATTCCTAAGTGTAGGTTCATGCGTCTAAATAGCGCCCATTATCCTAATACTTAGAAATTTTTCTGAAATTTTGAGGATAAACAAAATTTTAGGGTTCGACCCTAGTTTGACTTGTGGGCTGTTTTGGACTATTTTAAGCATGAATAAGTGAGGATTTATGAGTAGTATATGTATGATGAATGTATGATATGCATATGTATATGAGATGTTATCTCTTATTAGTTTTCAAAATGTATTTATATAAAAATATAATATACGTTAAGTATTATGTTATTACTTTACGAAGTATGATGAATGTGTGAATGAACATAAAGTATAACATACTGAAGTGAAAGATAACAAAGATGGAAAGTGAAATGTAAGAAAAGAAATAAAAGGCTTCCAAGCAGATTTAAAGGAGGATCACAACTCTTTGTGAGTTGTTAGCTCAACTATGTGTTTTATAACGTGCGATTTCAACCCATGAGGGTTCACATATAGGGGGATCAGTCTAGGTGACTGAACACGTAGTACGAAACAGGATCCTTGTCATTCGACCCCGAGCTTTGTGCCAAGATATGATACGGCTTTGTGCCAGTCAGTAACGGGGCTTTGTGCCTAGAATGGTGGCTTTGGGCCATTGGCTTCGTGCCAACTAGTAAAGGAGCTTTGTGCTTGGAATGGCGGTTTCGGACCGCGATGGGGGAAAAGCCTGACAGGACCTACAATTAGTATGAAATGAGCGAGATAATAACGTACAAAACGAACGAAGTGATAAACTACGAAATGAACGTTAACGAAAGATAGTGATAAAGTACAAGACGAACGTTAACGAGATATAAGGATAAAGAACAAAACGAGCGATAACAAATGAAACGATAAAGTATGAAACAAATGAACACATGTGATAACGAATGAATATGTGTGAAAGTGAAGAAAGTGTTTTATGGAAAAGAGAAATTTTACGTATGAAACGTATAAAGTATTTTGATACTTATAAAACTAGAACTCACTTACTTTTATGCATTTTCAGTTAGTAGGTACAGGTTGCTGAGGATGGCACACAGGGAGGCTTCTTGGCAGGGCAAGACTGGCATCCATTCACGCATGTTATTATTGTTGTTTTGTAATGCAATCAGTGAAAGTTTCTTTCGGTAGTTGAACAATGTTGTATTGCATAACAAGAGTAGTTATTAATAAAATGAATGGTTTTTATTAATGACTTCGGCTGTGATATTTTATGAAATGTATAATAATATGTTTATTTAATGCTGTGAATGACCAACTGTGAGGTGCCCAGGAACGAGGTCTTACAAGTTGGTATCAGAGCTAAAGTTTAAGTGAATTGGGTAAAATATTTTCAAAACCTAATCTTAAACTGATAATGGGACTAAAGGAAAGGGATGCCAGCCCGAGTAGCTACGTGCCATCCGGTATTTCTTTTCTTGAAGTTAATTGGAGTTATGTGCATATTCTAGTTGACTATGTGCTTATAGTAGATTTAGATACTGATGTAGTCAGAATAGGAAATGTTTGGGGCACGAAGAGTAAAGTAAGTGGGTAATCACAACTGGCCACTGTAATTAGGGACTTACTATACTTAACATAAACTGAACTATTCCTTGAATGACCGTGCTAGTGTTTAAATCTTATAGTGATTAGAGAATGGCTGGAGGTAGATCATCTAAGGCCACTAGGGGAGGAGCAAAGGAAGGACGTGGTGCTGAACTGCGTGTTACTAGGAACCCGGCTAACACGACTGAGAGGGCCCATGAAGAGCCCGAGATGCATCACCAGGAAGGTGGTGATGAGAGTGCAAATCTAAGTTCCTTGGTAAAAGAGGCAGTAGTAGAGGAGGTGTATCAAGTCATGCAGACGATTCAGCCATCTATAGTGACTGATGTGATCGAAGGTATAAGGGAGGACAAGAAGAAGGAGAGAAGAAGGACAACAGGAACGGAAGAGAGGGAACAATCAGAGACTGAGATGATTGTCTCGAGTGAGGAGGAGGAGGAAGAAGCGGTGCAGGAGACTACACGTGGTTGCAACTATGGGGAATTTCAGAGGTGCAAGCCCCCAACATTTGATGGGAATGGCAGTGCTGCTGCTGCTCACCGATGGGTGAGAGAGATAGAGGCGGTGCTCGATATCAGTGAGTGCCGAGAGGACCAGAAGGTGAAGTTTGCTACCCACTCATTTGTAGACTCGGTCTTATGTTGGTGGCACAATATTGTCCAGGCTGAGGGTAGCAGGGCATTTGCAGGATGAGGTGGTCAGAGTTGAAGAAGTTGGTGATCGAGAAATTCTGTCCTCACCGGGAACTTGACAAGATAGAGAGGTAGTTCCAGCAGCTGGAGGCTGGTACCATGACACACCAGCAATACACCACCAAATTTAATGAGATGTCAAGGTTGGTGCCGGATCAGGTGATGTCGGTGTCAAGAAAGATCAAGAAGTACATCCAGGGATTGTCACTTGACGTACGCAGGCATTTGATCCCTGCTCGGATGGGTACCTTTCGATCGGTGGTGGACCTGGCCGGTAGGTTGTATGACAAGAGAGAAGTGGCGGTAGTCGAGGTAAAAAAGACGGGTGATGGTGATAAGAGCTGGGGAAGGAAGAGGTTTGGATGTGGTACTTTCACTTCAAACAACAAAATGAGGAAAGTGGATGACCAAAGGATGGTGTCCTCAAGTTTGGGGATAAAGAATTGTGGTAAATGTTGGTCCTTAACAGCTTTGAATCATGAAATAGATAAAGATTTTGGATCAAAAGTATATAAAATATGGATAAAAAGATGAACAATGAAGAACACCAAACAAAACCCCAATTTGATCTGAATTTGATTGCAATGGGTGTTGTTTACATGGAAACCCCAATCAATAGCTAATTCAATCTCTTTCAAACACTAATTACAACTTATCTATTTATAGTGAATATAATATTTACTAATGACACATTAAACCCCTAGACTTAAACTAATTAGGGAAATTATAAATAAAACATAAAAATGACTAAAACAATACTAAATATATTTTGTTGACACAAAATATATTTATTAACAATAAAACTTCTAGTCAAATATATCTTCAACGTCTCGTCTTAGTTCTTCATCTCAAACGCGTCTGTTTGACTTTTCTGATGACTTTGACCGTGACGTTAACTTTTGTTGACTTCGACTATGTTGATAATATAGACTATCCTTTTCAGACCCAACAGTACTCCCCCTTAGTCTATCATTATCAACGTCTTCATACGAATTCAGCCCCGAGAAGTCAACCATAAAAAGATCTTCAAATTGAAGCTTTCTGAATCTGACGAGAAAGATTATTCATCTCATAAGCTTCTCCTATTTATATGCTCCCCCTTTTTCAGTGCATCCTTTGTGAAGATATTGGAACACTTTCCCAAATCTCTAATCTCGAGTGCTTCAGAAGATGTAAGAGGAGGATTCCTCGCTCGGTACCTTCTTCAAACTTGAGAAACAGGTTCTCTGATCAGGTACACTGCTCAACTGATCAGGTTCTCTGTAACAACATAATATGGAATACCTAAATGAATATTAAAATTAAATATATTATAATTTTTTAAATTTTATTTTATGTATATTTTTTTATTTGTATAAATTTTTTTTAATTACCGAGAACTGAATCGATCGTGATATCACATCCTCAAGATATACTTTAGTACAAAGATGAATTTAAACATCGACAAGTAATGAGATCACACTGATAGCTGAATCTAATCACAGTCTTTGAAAGATTTTAAAATTATTAAACAGATCAATAATGATTGTTGATATGTTTGTCCACTTAAACCCATGCCCTATATTTTTCAACAAGCAGCAGATGATTCGTTAAGGTTTGATTAAATAATTTAGAATGCTAGGACCACACAATCATTTGGCAAAAACGTTCACCCAACCTCAGGATTTCTTGAATTTTATTACGATCTTTACGAACAAGGCTTGTGCATTAATGTGCAAGAGATTATTATCAGAATATTGCATTCTGTGATGAATTCATCATTAGATGATTTGACACAACTTAGACCAAAATGGTAAGAGCTCCAGGTCTATACTCACGTATATCAAAGGAGATGATCATTTAATCATGTGCCGATAAGAGCTCCAGGTCAGTACTTCCGTACAGCAAAGGAGATCATCACTCCAGGTCAGTACTTCCATACAGCAGAGGAGATTAGCACAAACATAAGACACATAAATACACCAAACATGGCTCAAAGATATGGCTTATATGATTTGTATCATGGTGTGTGAAAGATCAACTCTTAATCCAATTTTTGTCAGGATTCAGTTTTTGTGCAGGCCAAAATGATTGCGTAAATCCAGACATCCTTAAGCATATATTTTAATTTAAATCATTATGTTGCTGTCTACTTTATTGTTTAGGCTGAGTCTATCAAGTATATCATTAAAAAATCTGTTTTTTTTCTATATTTGCAATTAAAAATAAGATGTTAATCAGATAATGTTGGACCAAAAGAACCAATGAGCTAGATCAGAAATATCTTTAAGTCCCACAAGTCATCACAACAACTGCTGAAGACATCATCAGCTGTTTGATAAGGTCTGAAGATCAACAGCTGATGACTAAAGTACTGAAGCCTTCATCAGCTGAAGACCAAAGTCTGAAGATCAACAGCTGAAGACCAAAGTCTGAAGATCAACAGCTAAAGACCAAAGTCTGAAGTCTATCAGTTGAAATACAAAGACTGAAGACATCAGCTGATGTAAACAACTAAAGACATCAGCTGATAACAACAACTGAAGTTCAAGTCTGAAGTCCAAGTACTGAAGTCTTTATAGTTTGTCACAACAGCTGAAGAAGTATTCTTCAGTTGTTGTGATGGTTTCCTTTCAGTCTTTTCTTTTCAATAGTTTTCTTTTGTATTTCAGTACTTGTAAAACGACTGAAGAGCATGTTCTTCAGTCGTTGTAGTTTCAATAGTTATAGTTCAGTAGTTTCTTTTCAGTAGTTGTAGTGATAGTTAACACTTTTCTCTTGTAAGAAGATGTCAGCAGTTTGACATCTTCAGTAGTTGTGTTAACTTTCAGTAGTTTGTTAAATAACAGTTAGATGTCACTATCAAGTGACATCAGCTG
>BJCO01743297.1:0-10993 GCA_018326465.1 Flaveria floridana | reverse complement strand
GTCCCTATGGTTATAACAGTTAACATTTAATGTACAAACTTTAATATTAAAGTTTCTAAATTGGCATTAACCCCCCCCCCCAAACTTTAATTACTTAAAGTTTTAAAACTTTAATAAGTTTAGTAACTATACAATTTCATTATTATTATTAATAATATTATTTTTATGATTATTATTACTATTGTTAATTATTATTAGTATAATTATTATTATTGTTATTAACATTAAAATTTACAATTGTTATTATTATAACAATATTATTATCATTATTATCAATGTTAAGCAAATTAATTTATTAACACCCAATTTAACTCAACATGCATAACAAGCCCTCAAAGTTTCATAAAAGACATAAATGGACCTTACAAGAACTTAACAAGGTTTTTAATTTAACGAAGATACAAGATGTTACATTCAGCTTTAACTTTTGAGCATGTCAAGCATCTACTGACGTACATAGCAATATCTTTCTACATGCCTGGCCACCTGTACAGATCTTTGAGATCGTGGTACATCTTGTCTGCACCAGGATGAATAGAATATCGTGTCTTGTGGGCTTCATCCATGACTATGGTACGCACACCTCCCCATCTGGGTACCCATATACGGTTCATGAAGTACTGTACACCATCGCCCTTACACATCAGTTGTTTATCCAACCCTCGGAATTCTTCCCCCGCAAGGTTTTCTTCTTTCAACGCTTCACTTTGTGCAATTTGGATCTGAGCTTTTAAATTTGTTTGAATGGTCAATCCCAAAGCTCGAGCACGTAGTGGTTTCACACGTTCTTTGCGGCTTAAAGCATCAGCCACCACATTAGCTTTTCCCGGATGATACCGGAATTCACAATCGTAGTCATTAAGAAGCTCTACCAATGTCTCTGTCGCATATTAAGCTCCTTCTTATCCAGAATATGTTGAAGGCTTTTATAATCTGTGTAGATGATGCATTTGTTTCTATACAGGTAATGCCTCCATATTTTGAGTGCGAATACTACAGCGCCCAACTCAAGATCATGAGTTGTGTAGTTCTTTTCATGCACCTTAAGTTGTCGCGATGCGTAGGCAATCACCTTACCTTTCTGCATTACTACACATCCCAACCCTTGATGCGAAGCATCACAGTATACCACAAAGTCACCAGTTCCGTCTGGGAGGGACAATATCGATGCGTTGCACAACTTCTCTTTCAACGTTTGGAACGCTTGTTCTTGTGCATGACCCCAATCAAACTTCTTGTCTTTCTGGGTCAACAATGTTAATGGTTGAGCGATCTTTGAAAAGCTCACGATGAAACGACGATAGTATCCGGCCAACCCTAAGAATTGCCGAATCTCTGAAGGTGTCTGGGGTGTATCACATTTCTTTGCCGCTTCGATCTTACCGAGATCTACATGAATCCCGTCCTCGTTAACCACATGACCCAGAAACTTCACTTCCCGCAACCAGAATTCACACTTCGAGAACTTGGCGAAAAGTTTCTCTTCCCGTAACAGTTCCAGAATTGGCCGAAGGTGTTCTTCATGATCCTCTTTCGATCGGGAGTAGATAAGTATATCGTCTATGAACACGATCACAAACTTATCCAGATAAGGCTTACATACCCGATTCATTAGATCCATGAATACAGCTGGTGCGTTCGTCAAGCCAAATGGCATAACCAAGAACTCATAGTGCCCATAACGAGTTCTGAATGCCGTTTTCGGCATGTCCTCCTCGAAAACCCTTAGTTGATGATATCCAGATCGAAGGTCGATCTTTGAAAAATACGAAGCTCCTTGTAACTGATCAAACAGATCATCGATCCTAAGGAGAGGATACCGATTCTTCACAGTTAATTTGTTCAACTCCCGATAGTCGATGCACATACGGAACGACCCATCCTTCTTCTTGACAAATAACACCGGTGCTCCCCAAGGCGAGTGACTCGGCCGAATAAAACCCTTCTCCAGTAGTTCCTGTAACTGGCTAGATAACTCTTGCATTTCAGATGGCGCTAGTCGATACGGGGTTTTTGCCACCGGTGTAGCTCCAGGAATCAACTCTATATGAAATTCCACTTGTCGTGGAGGAGGCAAACCAGACAAGTTATCAGGGAACACATCTGGGTAATCCCGTACTACAGGGATATCTACCAATTTCTGCTCCTCTTCCTTCTTTTCTACCACATGAGCCAGGAAAGCGTAGCACTGTTTTCGTAAACTCCGGCGTGCTTTCATGCAGGAGATAAGCTTTAAGTTTCTTCCTTGTCGTTCTCCTTGAATTCTGAGTACTCCTCCATCTGACATTGGGATTCGTACTACCTTGTCCCGACAGACGATCTCGGCTCCGTGTTTCGACAACCAATCCATTCCCATAATCATATCGAAACTTCCTAACTCAAAGGGTATCAAGTCTATATCGAAGGCATGGTCCTCCAATATCAACGAGCACTTTCTAATAATCTCAACGGCCTGAACAACCCTACCATTGGCCATTTCTACAGAGTAGCTAGTTTCTAGCCTACTAGGACTCAAATCAAGCAATTGCACAAACTCAGAAGATATAAAGCTATTGTTTGCTCCAGTATCGAACAATATAGATGCAAAGTGATTATTGAGTAAGTGGGTACCCGTGACAACATTTGGGTCCTGATGGGCATCATTGGCTCCAATGACAAAAGCGTGTCCCCGAGCCGCATTCCTTTGGTTTACCGGGCCTTGATTTCCAGCTATAGCCATCGTCTGATGCTGGTTGTTCCCTTGTTGGCCTAGTGCCCGATTCAATTTGGGGCACATGTTCCTGTAATGATCAGGTCTTTCACACTCATAACAGCCCCTGGCAATCCCAGCGGGGTTAACCGCGTTGACTGGTGCAACCATATTCGGCGCTATTCTGCAGTCTCTTGCTAAATGCCCCGGGCATCTACAGTTAGCGCACACCCGGCACGGCATAGCTGGGGGATGATGAAAGTTGCACCTATCGCATCTGGGGTGCGGACCCACATACTCTCGCCTGCCCTGGGTGACGGCCACAAAATTTCTGGTTGTCTTGGCCCTTTTCTCGAATTTCCCGGCACTCGACCGGCTCGTTTCCCCAACATCTTTCCTTTTCTCTGCTCCTCTGCCCAATACCCCCGTTCTCACCATCTCATCAGTTAGAGCGCCAGCCTTCAGAATTACGCTCTGGATAGTAGGAGGAGCAGCTGCGGTTACCATTGCCCGGATTTGAGGTGCAAGTCCCCAAATATACCTCTCTATCCTTTTTGATTCCGGGGTGACCAGATGCGGAACCATCCTTGCTAGCTCGTGAAAACGATCGGTGTAAGCTGTGTGCCCAGCCCCCACCATAGCATGATTCCAGAACTCATGCTCAAGTTTTTGCATCTCGTTAAGAGGACAGTACTCCTCGGTGATTAGGGCTTTGAACTCATCCCACGACATTTGCATCGCCGATTCTCTTCCCTAGCCTGTATCTGAGTGTTCCACCAAGTTAGTGCCTTGCCCTGCAGTGAGCACGTGGCATACTTGATCTTTTGGCTGTCGAGGCATTCACTGATGTCAATCACTGCCTCCATCTTTTCAAGCCATCTAGTCAGGGCTATGGCTCCACCTTTGCTATCAAACTCTCTCGGTTTACAAGCCACAAATTCCTTGTATGAACATCCCCTTCGAGTATTAACAACTCCAGTCTCATTACCGGCTGTACCACCATTTCCGGTCTCCTGATTGCTTTCGTTCCCAGTCGGATTCCCGTTATCCTCATTATCATTGCCACCATCACCGTGGGGGTGAGAATTTTGAAGAGCATCGGTCACTTGGGCCACAATAGTAGGAATCAATGCAGCCAGCTATTGAGCGATCAGAGCTGCCACATCAGCATTTCCTGTTCCCTGATTGTTGCTGGCAGGGCCATCATTTGTTCTTGGGGCTCTACCTCTGCCTCTGCCTCTGCCCCTCGGGGCTTCACTTCCGCCACTGTTGTTGCGGGTAACTCTTCGAGGCGGCATGTTTTAATCATAAAAGTAGCAAACACATAAGTTTTACCATCTTAAGGTATATCATCCATGTCACACCAAGGTCTAACATTCCGGGTTAATATTACACTCGTTGTTGTCACACATCGCATGCAAGTCATGTAATTCTCACACCATGTATAGGTAATGTCCCAACAGTAATCCATCATAATATTTGCAACCCATGCATGTAATCACGTTTAGTCTAGCGAAGGCTGTCTAATTCCTCTTCTTTCGAGGTTTCAGACATAACCTCCTCATGGTTAATCTCAATGTCCAAGGTCAAGCGCAGTAGTATGATCTGTGATGATCTCTTCGGGTTTAATACCCGGGTTTGATAAAACAACTCGGCGCGCAGAGGGAACGGAAGATCTAATAGGAGCGTCCCGTAAAGAGCGAGCACAAAGGCTCCCTCACAGGGTGAAATGATCACGAAACAAATAGATAAACGAACAAGTAATGAGGAACACGTATGAGATATAAAATGCACACAACCCTGGCATGCAAATCTACATGAAGGTTCCTAGGTTATAGTCTAGGTCAAGTGTATTGCCTAATTCTCTATAACCAATGGCTCTGATACCAGTCTGTCACACCCCCGCTAAGAGTGGAAACACGGGGATGTAACAAGACGGGAATCGTCATAACACATGGTAAGCGATAGAGATGCAATAATAATAATGATGACAAGCGTGTCATGACGACACCCGACAACAAGGGGACTTGTGTCGTGTTAGTCAACGATCACGACAACATAGCCATAGCATAAACAAGATACATGATTCGCATAAACGAAGATGATCACATTGTATGTATTTCCCACAACCCGGGAACAAGTATCAAAAGTATAAAGTTGCTTAAAACAGACTACAACAATGATTTTACAAAATGTATGATTGACAAGTTATGTAGTCTCAAAAATGCATCCTAGGGTCTCCACTAAGGCATCACACGTATATCTTCAATGATCACCTGAAAAGATATGCTCAAAATGGTCAACAAAATTATTGGTGAGCTCGCAGGTTTAAAGTAAATAAGTAATTGATGTTGTATAAATATTGTTGCGAAATACTGTGAATACAGTTATAAGTAAGCAAAATCACATGACAAGAGTTTTACAACCAAACCTAACGACGTACGCAAAGAATCTTGTCGGAATATATTCACCCAAGGCCCGATCCTGGCAATTGTTGGTACTAACTAGTATACCAACATGAGGGTGGGGGTGTCAACCCAAGTAGTACTACCAATACCTATCCGTCGGTTCCCACACTGGAATTAAATGGTTGTAAGAAAGAACCACTAAGCTGACTCAAGCATGTATCAGATAAGTACTCACAAAACAGTAGCACGTTGATTCCAAGTATGTAAATTGTATGTATGTTGTACAGCATGAAAGTGGGTGAGCATACTTTTCCCCTAAGTTTGTAAATGTTTGTAAAGTAGTGCAAGCATAAAAGGGGCCACGAAACTCACTTGTTAAGTGGTAAGTATGAATGATCAAAGTTCCCAACAGTTGTATGTAATTAATGGTCAAACACCTATTGACAGTTATTGTTAAGCGTTAATGACATTTATAAAGCATATAGTAATGTTTGGTCGGTTCGGGTTATATCGGTTCGGTCGTGGGTAGCATAAACAAACGGACACACACATCAGATCTTATGTAGATCCAAGCACCAGAAGGAGTCATCATTGCTAATGACATCCCTATAAAGATCCCATTGTTATAAAAGATAGCACTTGTTAAATATTTGTAGTCCCAAATGAGTTGTCGATAGTTGTAAAATGTTAGGTTGCTTTAAATTGAAATAGTATGTGCCTGTTGATGGCGTTGATTTTAATCTTTGTGGTCAAGCAATGACATTTTTACTGTTGTTATCTAATCATCATCAGACGTTCAAGAGGGGAATTCGCACACATAGCATCATCAATCACACAACAGAACCAGACGCTCGAATCAACACTCCATTCGTACGAATCAACCTTCAATCGTACGAATCAGCTTCAATCATACGATTGAGTCTTTATTCGCATGACTGGCATTCAGTCGTACCACACAACACACAATCGTACGACTTAACCTCCATACGCACGAATCAACCTTCAATCGTACGAATCAGCTACTTTCATACGATTGAACCTTCATTCGTGCGATTGGCCTTCAGTCATGCGATTACACGCACAGTCGCATGCATTCATTCGATCATAGGACTTAATCGCAACTACATTTGATCGCACGACTCAGTCGCATGACATCCCCAGTCACACAAATCAGTCGTCCGAATGACACAGTCATATGACTCAGTCGCACGACTCACCCAGTCGCACGGCTCAGTCGCATGATAGACCCAATCGCCTGAACTGCAGGTTTGCAACTTCTGAAATGCGAGCAGCCGCTGCTTCGAGCATGGGTTTTACACACCAAGGACTTCCAGAAACACACTACAAACACACACAAACAAGAAGCACACACAAAAAGTCATCACACGCACCCACACGACCTCTTGTGTTCGAGTTGACCCAAACACCCGAAACCCTAGAAATGGACAACAGTAAAACGAGCAAGAAATGGACAACCAAGGTCGTCTATCTACAAGGATGGAGTAGACTAGGTTGTAGACAAAGCCTAGACGAAGAAAACAAGACCAAACGGGGCGTTTTTGGTGCTAAGATGAGGATGTGAAGTGGAGAAGAAGATGTTGAAGAAGAAATGGGGAGAATGAAGAAATGGCTGGGAATGGGGTTTTTATACCCATCCCAAGTTTGCAAAATGTCAATTTTAGTCCCCGCACTTAGCCCCCGAGTTCCCAAAGTTTGTTTCGGTTGAAAACGACTTAAAAGGTGCTCGTTATATTAAGGTTAAAAGCGTGTTTAATGGTAATTGATAGCTTAAAATGGTTTTATTAATGACAATGGTTATAATTAAAAATGATACATTTGACGATAATGGTGATGAAGTTTATAAAAGATTTATGCTTAGCACAAGTTCACGGAGGAAGTACAGGCACAAGGGAAATGAAGCAGACATGGTTCCTTAAAGCAGGAGTTCATGAAGAAGGGGAAAAATAATTAAAATAATTTCATGGTTAATTATGTCGTTCGACGGACCTTAAGGTGACGGATGTCACAATCGGCTACAACATTTTCCTTACCAGGATGGTATCGAATGTCACAATCGTAGTCACTAATCAACTCCACCCAACGACGTTGTCTCATATTGAGATCTTTTTTATTAAAGACGTGTTGATGGCTTTTGTGATCGGTGTAGACAATGCATTGAGTACCATACAAGTAATGTCTCCAAATCTTCAAGGCAAACACGACAGTTCCAAGCTCGAGATCATGTGTTGTGTAATTCACCTCATGAACCTTCAATTGTCTCGATGCATAAGATATGACCTTTCCTCGTTGCATGAGAACAAAACCAAGGCCTTGTTCTGATGCATCATAATATACGGTGAAATCATAGTTTCCATCGGGTAGGGCCAAGATAGGAGCATTACACAGTTTGTGCTTTAATGCTTCAAAAGCTTCTTCTTGCTCGAAACCCCACTCGAATGGTTTATTCTTTTGTGTCAAAGATGTGAGCGGCTTCGCAATCCTCGAGAAGTTGACAATGAATCGCCGATAATAACCAGCAAGACCAAGAAAAGAACGAACTTCGGTAGGAGTTGTAGGAACACACCAATTCTTCACAACTTCCACCTTTGTAGGATCAATATGAATTCCTTGGCTATTCACCACGTGTCCTAGAAATTGAACTTCCTCGAGCCAGAAGTCACACTTCGAGAACTTCGCATACAATTGCTCTTTCTTCAACAACTCAAGAACTTGTCGTAAATGCAGTTCATGCTCGGTGTTGGACTTGGAGTAAATAAGTATGTCATCAATGAAGACGATCACAAACTTGTCTAGGTAAGGCTTGCATACTCGGTTCATGAGATCCATGAAGACAACAGGAGCATTGCTTAAACCAAAAGGCATGACCATGAACTCATAGTGCCCATAACGAGTACGGAATGCGGTCTTTGGGATATCATCATCATGAACTCGTAGTTGGTGATATCCAGAACGTAGATCAATCTTCGAGAATATAGCAGCTCCTTGAAGTTGATCAAACAATTCGTCGATACGAGGAAGAGGATTACGATTCTTGATGGTAAGCTTGTTAAGCTCACGATAGTCGATGCACATACAAAACGATCCATCTTTCTTCTTTACTAAAAGAACAGGTGCACCCCAAGGCGAAGAACTAGGACGAATGAAGCCCTTCTCGGATAACTCTTGAAGTTGACTAGAGAGTTCTTGCATTTCCGATGCTGCAAGCCGATATGGTGACTTAGCCACGGGGTTTGCTCCCGGTATCAAGTCAATTTTAAACTCGACTTCACGCACAGGAGGTAAACCACTAAGGTCATTGGGAAATACTTTAGGAAAGTCTCGTACGAGAGGGACATCCTTAAGTTCTTTCCCTTTAACTTTCGTGTTGACCATGTAAGCCAAGAAGGCCATATACTTCTTGCTTAAGCACTTTCGGGCTTGAGTGTAAGACATGAGTTTAAGCCCTTTGGAAGATTTTTCACCGAACACTTTCAAAGTATCCCAGAAGGTAACGGTATATGGATGCACTTCTCGAAACAAATGATCTCGGCATGGTGTTTGGCTAACCAATGCATACCAATGATGACGTCGAAGCTTTCGAGTTTCATAGGAATAAGATCATTAAGGAAATCGTGTGTGTCGAGACTTAAGATGCAATCACGAATAACGACATCAACGGTGATTGGTTCTCCATCGGCAACTTCAACGGTGAGAGGTCTTTCTAATTTCGTATGTGGCTTAGCAAGTATTATGTTCAAACTCTAACGAAACAAAACTCTTATCGGCTCCAGAATCAAATAGGACATAGGCATAAGTTTTATTAATACAAAACATACATGTTCAATTTTAAGGTATTTAACGATACAGGTAATGTATGAAAAGAATCGGATCACAAAAGTTAAAGGTAAGTTAACATACCATTCACCAGATGTTGTTTGCTTATGCTTGGTTAGCGTTGATGTTGAAAGCACGCCCTCGGGCTTGTGGAACATTACCCACAAGATGAGGGCATTGTGGGTGGAAATGACCAGGTTCCCCACAGTTGTAGCAAACACGATTTGTGACCACGGCGGCATTGTTAGGTGCACGGTGGCAAGTCGCCACCAAATGACCATATTTACCGCATAAGGTGCATATACGGCACGGTTGATTCCCCGAATGATGATACCTACAAGTGTTGTACATACGTTGAGGACCAGCATAGGCCCTAGCCCCAGGCACTTGTGCCACAAGTGTAGTTGTAGGTACAATTTGTCTTTGGGGTTGTTTGGGTGCAGCCACGACATAGTTGCGTGCCGGTGTAAACTTACGCTTGTTGTTGTTGTTGTTGTTGTTATGAGACGCTTCAGCTTTAGTCTCCTTAACAGCCTCGGTAGCCGTCTTTTCCACCTTCTTTGCACCCTTCACAAACATGGTGCCCGCTTGTATATGGTTCTCGGTGAGTTGAGCGGTGATAGTGATGGCTTCTTCTAAGGTTGTGGGTCGGCTACCCACCACAACATCTTGAATTTGGGGTGGTACACCCTTTATGAACTTCTCAATATTGCGGGGGACAGTGTCGACCATATAGGGCAGTAGTTTACTCAACTCATGATGCCTAGTTGAGTAGGCCAAATGGTCACCACCATCTTGCCTAAGTTCCAAAACTCCTCCTCCAACTTTTGTAGTTCGCTTCTCGGGCAGAACTTCGCGATGGCGATGTTCTTGAACTCTTCCCAAGTAGGTGCCAGAATGGCATGAACTCCTTGATTCCTCTTCTCGCTATTCCACCAGGTAAGTGCCCTTTGTTGGAGCATACTAGTGGCATAATGAACTTTGAGTGCCTCGGGACACTCACAATTAACAAAAGCGTTCTCCATGCTCTCGAACCACTCAAGAAGACCAGTGGCTCCTTCCTTGCCACTAAAACTAGTGGGCTTGCAAGAGCTAAAGTGCTTAAAAGTGCAAGTTTGGTTGTTGCGCCCTTGGTTAGCACTATTCTCTCCTTGACCATTTCCATTGTTGCTAGAGTTGGTCATCAAAGTGCTATTGAGTTCAGCAACCATGGTCGGGATGACGACAGCCATTTGCCGGGCGATCATGGTGGCTAGCTTACGATTGGAACTTCCACGCTTTCCATGATGACGAGACATGCTGGAATATACAAAATGAGTTAGACACGGGAGAAAAAGAATAACAAGGTTTATAATTTAAACAAGGATAAGGAAAGAGTTGTAAGGCACTTGGAATGGTTCCATTTGGTAACGCATTACCCTTTGGAAACATTGACACGTCAAGGTAAGTTGACCCATTCGCCTTAGAAATTTGTGTATGTTGACCATAGTTTATCACTCATCCTAGAAATCCCCAGGTAAGCATAACTAGTCCCGTAGGATTTATGCAATATGCTTGCCTTAGCCCGAGGGCCTTTTGCCAGGAAAACAGAATACAGGTGTCTATGTGTCACATAAAT
This sequence comes from Flaveria floridana, assembly GCA_018326465.1. Classification (NCBI taxonomy): domain Eukaryota; kingdom Viridiplantae; phylum Streptophyta; class Magnoliopsida; order Asterales; family Asteraceae; genus Flaveria; species Flaveria floridana. Next base: position 444 of record BJCO01743297.1, on the reverse strand, counting down.
TTCTTAGATTCATGAAATCAAAACCTTGATGAGATTTACATAGATTAAACATAAGTCTAAAGATTCAAGTCATAAGCATAAGTATACGATTCCACGTGTCGTCGAGAATAAGATTAAGAAGTTTCATTTGTCGGGGAGAGTCAAAGTGTCAAAGGTAAGTTTAGGGAGACAAGTAACAAAGTTTAAACAATTACAAGGCGAACCTATGCTAAGGCATCAAGTTACACATAAGTATGGCATATCATTATGTAGCATGCAAACAATATATATATTTTTTACAAGAATAATAATATTATTCTATAAGGTTCATGCATAAACTATAGTCTAGGTCACCATTTCTAATAACCTAAATCTCTATAGTTATGGGCTCTGATACCAATCTGTCACACCCCAACCTTGACGGCGGAATCGTCGAGATGTGAGGGTTAAGATTGTTCACATCCA